>AYEL01080169.1:0-78979 GCA_000484575.1 Olivierus martensii
CTAGAATTTTGACTAATTTACCTGAAGAAGAAAAAATCCGCCTCAGCCATTGAACCGGGGTCCTTTGGGCTAACGTCCTAATGCCATACTGCTAGACCACCGAGGCCAACAAGTGGATTGATTCTTCAGGCAGTTATATTAATTTTCCCTCAGCACGTTGAGCCGGAAGGGGGTTGAGGGGGAATAATTTTCTATTGCTCAGTAAATAATGTTTACTATTTTAAAAATTCTCTTAAAGAACCAATTTAAAGGACTTTTAAAAGACTGAAGCTTGAGCTTATTTAAGAAAAAGCTTAAGTTTTGGTCATCTGTTTATTTGCAAGAAAACTCCAGCTTTTAGGATCATAAAAACACTTGAGTTAGCAATTCTATATGAAATATGTTCATTGGCATATATAGATAACAGGATTTGGATTAGTGCATAACAAAAGTGATTGAATTGAAACAAAAGCCAAGTACAATACATGGAAACTTAAACAATGAATATAATTACTACTACAAAATTAGGACACAAAAATGAGAAATCCAAATATTTTTTTGATTGTGTCCAAATGAATCTAAACAACTTGCAAAATTTAACCCTTGAGATACACAACAGAAATTTTAAATCGAAATAAATTTAGATAAATTATACAAATTACTAAGCCAATGAGTGGCTCAATCTATTAATTACAAATTAAACTAGAATTTTGACTAATTTACCTGAAGAAGAAAAAATCCGCCTCAGCCATTGAACCGGGGTCCTTTGGGCTAACGTCCTAATGCCATACCGCTAGACCACCGAGGCCAACAAGTGGATTGATTCTTCAGGCAGTTATATTAATTTGGAACCGACATCAGACTTCACCAATAGATCTATTCTGTTGTGTATCTCAAGGGTTAAATTTGGCAAGTTGTTTAGATTCATTTGATTGTGTCCTGAATTTTTAAGGTCAACACCACTTTGGTCAAGAGTTGGTTAACCTATCTTTAAACTAACATCTGTCCCACATATAAATCACAACACTATAAATGACTTAGTATAATAATGCACAGATGAATCAGAATCAGTTAAGGATTTAAATGTTAAAGAAAATTTTAATAAAAGTTTGATAGAAAACCAAAAAAATTATTATTAAATTAAAATAAAATGCTGTTTTATTATCTATTAGTGAAACTAAATAATAAGCAATTTTTCTCTCTTGTTCCTCTAATTATTGAATAAATATTCAATGAAATAGTTCTATAATTTTAATTTTTAATCATTATAGATAAACCTACTGCTCCACAAGGACCTCTCATACCTGAAGAAGTAAGAGCCAATCATGTTAAATTAAAATGGCAGAAACCATTAGATACTGGTGGTCAAGAATTGCAAGGTTATGTAATTGAAAAATTGGATGCAGAAACTGGACGTTGGATTCCTGCAGGTGAAGTAGGACCAGATAAACAATCATTTACAGTTGAAGGATTGACTCCTAAAAAGAAATATAAATTTAGAGTTAAAGCTGTAAACAAAGAAGGAGAATCTCTTCCTTTAGAAACTGACCAGCCAATTTTAGCAAAGAATCCATATGGTAAAATATTTCTTTAATTTTAATTTAATATTCTTGCTTATTTCTGTATAAAATTGATTTAAAATATATTAAAAATAATAATTTTAATTAATAAATAAATTAAAAAATTAAATTTTTATTTAAAAAAATAGATGAACCAAGTAAACCTGGAAAACCAAATATTATTGATTATGACAATACACGAGTAGATCTAAAATGGGCTGTTCCAGAAAGTGATGGAGGAAGACCAATATTGCATTATATTATTGAGATTAAAGAGAAATTCAGTGTAGAATGGAAAGAAATTTATAAAACTGAAGATAATAAATGTGAAGCTACTGTAAAAGAGTTGAAAGAAAATATGGTTTGTCAATTTCGTGTTAAAGCAGTAAACAAAGCAGGAATAAGTGAACCTAGTGAACCAACAGATAATCATACAGTAAAACACAGACATCGTAAGTAAAATAATTATTTATAATAAATATTTATTTTATTTGTTCTGATTTGTGTTTTTCACAAATTAGTTAAACCAATGATTGATCGTTCAACATTGAACAATGTGGTTATTAAAGTTGGTCGTTCTTGCAAATATGGAGTTGATATTCGTGGTGAACCACCACCAGATGTAGTTTGGAGTTTTGCTGGTGAAAAATTAACAAATGATGACTTTATTCAAATTGAAAATAAAGAATATCATTCCGATTTTAATTTAGTAAAAGCTAAACGAAAACATTCAGGAAAGTACACAATTACAGCCACTAATTCTTCTGGAAAAGATACAGCTACTGTTGATATTACTGTCCTTGGTAAGAATTAATATTCAATTTTAAATTAAAATTAGAAAAAATTTGCTATAGAAGCTTGCATATTTTATGTTACATATGCATAGGTGAAACTAAACTATATTATTAGGGATGCTAGGACCAAATGAGGGAGAAAAGATGAGTATATATTTTGTTATTTATTTGAATGGAAACAAAAGAATATATACTTATCAGAGTAAAGAAGAAAACCTAAGCACTAAGCAGAAATAAAACCTTTATTTCACAAAAGAACGTTTTCGATCATTCTCAATGGTCTACATCAGCTAATCAGTTGAGAATGGTCGAAACGTTCCTTTGTGAAATAAAGGTTTTATTTCTGCTTAGTGCTTAGGATTTCTTCTTTATTCTGATTAGTTGCAGAATGTCTACAGCTTTAATATATTTATCAATTTTTAAAATTGATACTTAGAAAATGAAGAAATATATGACACACAACAACAAGACAATAAGAGTAATAAAGAAATTTATTTATTTACAGAAATATTAGGGAATCTCAGGCACTCCTGTAGTTTTACCTATGTATATATGCATACTATAAATGAGTTAAATATAAAATTTTAATAAATTATTGATGTTTAATATCAGGAAGACCATCTAAACCTGAAGGGCCTCTTGAGGTAAATGATGTTCACAAGGAAGGTTGTAAACTGGTTTGGGAAAAGCCTAAAGATGATGGTGGATCTCCTGTGAAAGAATATGAAATTGAAAAACTTGATAAAGAAACTGGAAGATGGACAAGATGTGGTAGAACTGACAAACCTGAATTTGAAGTAACTGGTCTAACACCAGGAAAAGAATATTTATTCCGTGTAGCAGCTGTTAATGATGAAGGTGAATCTGAACCATTGGAAACCCTAAAACCTATTATTGCCAAAAATCCTTATGGTAAGTAAATCCTTTAAATTCATAGTATTTTTAGAAAAGTTATAGTAGAAAAGTGAAATGCTTTAAAATTAAGTTTTTAATTTTTATTTTTTTATTGAATGTCTGTTTTATTGCTTCTTTCATCTGGATAGATATTAACTTCTGGGTCCATTTCACAGTCTACTATAAGTTGGCCCATATTTGTAAAGGAACAAATTGAAGGGTAAAAAATTGGAATTGATCAGTCAAATTTCCAAAAATTTGGCTAATTAATTCCCAATAATTTCTTCTTAACAATTACCAATCATTTATTCTTAACAAGGCTAACTTCTTAGTTTAGTCTTTTCTTGTTGTAACAAGTTTGTCTTCCTCCAGCCATTGAATGAGTATGAGGCTTATTTAAAACATTATATTGAGGAAACAGCTCCTGTAGATCTAAAACAAGATCCAACTGGCACTTTATTAGAGAAGGTTAACAGACTTCTTAAAAGAAATGACTTCCCCTTGTTCCTGACATTGATAAAGAGAATAAATAATCTGGTGTGCCCAGACTTTTTTGCATATATAGGTCCATAAAACACTTCTTACAGCATGTCCTATTGTGAAAAAAAGACAATCTCCATTATATAATATTGACAAGATAGAACCAATTGGTGTACCCAAAGGCTTGCAGATTATGATAAATCTATTTCTTCAACAGAAGCATTTCTCCAAAGGCTATTGGAGGAGATTCCTTCTTTGAATAAAATGCTTGCAACTCTGGATTTTCAGTCTTTTTCTTCACTAAAGCTTGAGCCTACTTGTCTAATCTTTTACAGATTTCTTCTTCAGTATGTCTCACAGGTAGTGCAAATAGCTGGTGCATTTAGAGATTTTGCACATCTTTTGCATTATCAATTGTATTTTTATTTTCAGAAATAAATACCTTACCACTTGAATAGATTGAAAGTAATTAGAAATGTTGTTGAGAAACTAGGTAAGACTGTAGCATGCACTAGGGATCTGATTACCCGGTATATTTAGTGCATTGAGGAATAATAAATATAGTTATATGAATCTCATAGGATGAGGATTATCAAATTCCATTGTATGTTTATAATTTAGCTAAAGGGGAATATTATATAAATACAATAAAGAGGGATCTTCAGAATAGAATTCAAGAACATAAGAATGATGTAAAGATGGCTAATATGTCAACAGCATTAACTAGAAAGTTCTATGAAAATAGTTTCTTGCCAGATAATAGAAATATTAAGAGTTAAATCATGTACCATCAAAAAGAAGGATTTATTAACAAATCAGTAGAGATTATGAGAAAAGTTCAGGTAGCATAGTTATGACAAATCTTGTGAAAGTCTTTCAAGTGCATGGCTTTATGCTATATATTAAGCAGAAAGGCATTTTACCCATATGCAATCATAATAAGTATTATAATTGACTGTTTGAGTCCACAATATTGATTCAGGTCATTTATAATTGCATGACATCTTTGTTGTAAAAAATATATTATTATTCTAATGTATATTATTATTTTATGTTTCTGTTATAAAAATATGTTATTATTTTATGTGATATATTTTTTGTATATAATGTGCCTTAAAAACTTATTGTAGATTATCTATATGTTATATACTTATTGTTTTATGCTGTTTGGCTGTCTTTTAGAATATATACATTCTGAATTGTGTATTTTAAATTGAATTCTATAGTTCTATATTAGAATGCTAAAGAAGGTGTAATTCTGAAAACTTTATATTTGTTTTAGCTTTTGGTGAATAAAATGTTTGTTTCTTCATTAATTTTATTGTATCAAGTACTGAATTACTGATTTTTCAAATCTTGTTCTGGGAAGGGTTTTAAAATGTCAGCCAATTCTTCACTTGAATTCACATATTTGATAGTCACAGATTTTGCCTTCATATTTTTCAAGAATGAAATGGTAGTAAAAAGCTGTATGTTTTGCACATTTATGAAACACTGGATTTTTTTATCAACTTGATAGTGCATTGGTTATCAGTTAATAGAGGAATATCTACTGTAAAACTTTCACCTATGTTTTTTAAAAGTTGTTGTGACCACAGTATTTCTTTTATAGCAATTGAAGCTGTGATATAATCTGCTTCAGTTATAGAAATAGATACAGTGGATTGTCTTTGACTAGACCAGGTCACTGCTCCATTCTAAGCTTACACATATAACCCCAAAAGTAGATTTTTTAGTATCCACATCATTGGCAAAATCTCTTTCTAAATAATCAATTAAATGAGAAGTATCATCAATAAATGGAGAATACTTGACACCATATTGTGCTGTAGCTTTTAAGTATTTGTAAATATGTTTTACAGCAGGGGGTGGGCAAACTTTTGGGAAAAAGAGCTATATCTTATCAATGAAATATAGCCTAGGGTCACACTTATTATGTTATGCATGTTTTTTATTCTTTGACTAAACTTTTTCTAAGGGATGCATTTGTTAACTAAGATATCATAAAAGGGTGACTTGTTAAAATTAAGCCAATTTTCTTAGTAGATCAGCTTTCATTGGCGTTGTTATGAATCATTGGTTTAAATAATGCCGGCAGTCCAAAAAAAGTGAAACACTATTTTCAGAGAAGCTTGGCAGAGTTGAAATTCTTTTAAATGATATATTAAAATTATAATTTAATCATTTTAAATTTTAAACAACAATTAAAAACATACCTGTTTAGGAAATTGGCACAAATATTAAATACAAACACACTGAAATTATGAAACGTATTGAGTTGATTGACAGACAAAACGATTTTATTTGATTTTTTGAATGTATTTTTCAACTAATTTCTTATGCAATGACATTTACTCTAGTTAACGGTTAATCAAATCTATTTTTGTAAGAAATATGCATGATACTGTAATGACATCTACAGTTTACCATATGAATTATTATTTATTGCTCTTTTCTAGAAATTACATAAACTGTATTGCTGAGATATGGAACAGATTTCATATTTTTTTGTATTCATTTTATTTACAAATAAAGTTTTTGGCATTATGAATATTACCGGTAGTTACGAGGGCCACATTAAATAATTCCGAGGGGCTACGGTTTGCCTACCTCTACTTTATAGCATTTTAATGTATCTGTTCAAGATTGGCTTGAAATTTGCTGACATCATTAATTGCAAACATAACATGTCAGAACACATGACAATAGCAAGAAACATCAGAGAGCCTACTGCTTTTCAATAAGGAATTAATTTTTCTTCTGGAAATGGATTTGATTCTAAAGAAAGAATTGTATTGGGATCTACAGGAATACTATTTGGGCTTGCATCCGAGAGATTAAAACATTTTAGAGTTTTCCTTACATAGTTTTAAGAATGTAGTAAAATTTTACTGAATGCCTTCTATTTAATTTCTGTTTCATTGAAACAATCTATCTTACACATAGGAGCTTCAAATTTTCTAGTTAGATTATTTACAATTTTTGTTAGAATGGCTTTCTTTTGACATAGCAACAGAACATTATTTACATACAATATCAATAATATCTTCTTGTCTCAAAAAATACTATAGAAAACATGAATTAGCAATGCTTTGATTGAAACAAAATTCAAAAAACTCTGAAAACTTTTTATTTCAACATCTGGAAGTTTGTTTGAGTCCATATAAAGATTTCTTAAGTTTACATACAAGATTTTTTTTATTAGTTAAGTTAGTCCAGGAGAGGGTTCTTTGAAAATTTTCTCATCAATTTTGCCATATTGAAAAGTAGTTTTTATATCAATTTGAACCATCTTTAACCTTTTCTGAGCAGTCATGGCAAGGAAAATACATATTGTATCAAGCCTAGATGTTTGATGAAAATGTTTCATAGAAATTCATTTCCTCCATTTGATAGAAACTTTTGATACATAGCCTTGCTTTGAATTGCTCAATCTCTCTATTGGGTAAATATTTTATTTTGAATATTCATTTTGAAACATTTGTATTAATTCTTAATCTATTAAGAATTAAAAAACTGCTGCCTTGATAAATGATAAATAAATAATAATCGTATCACTGAGACAGGTACAAAGAAGTGAAAACTATCGCTTTTTGTACCTGTCTCAGTACTACAATTATTATTTATTTATATTATTTCCCTCTGGTAATAGTACTAATTCCCAGGTCATGTTTTTCTTGAGAGTCAGTTTCATTTCTTCAGTTTCTTTCCACTCCCTTGATTGAGGGGAACTCATTTTTTCTTCATATGTTTGTAATATCTCCAAATTTGCTATGTTTATTTAAGAGAAAATAGAAACTTCCAGAACATTTCTGAGATGAAGACTGTAATGCTCATTTTCTTAATTCAAAGAATGGGATTTATTTATATCATTTTCTTGTTCATCATACCTAGGGTCTTTGTCATACATATCCTTTAGAATGAGACTTTTGATGCTGACAGAAGCTCATGTTTTTGATGAATACAGAGTTTTCATCAAAAACAACATTCCTTGATATCTTGATAATTCTGGTAACTGGATCAAAGAGTATAATTTCTAGATTTTTTATTGTATCCAATGAAAATCATTTTCTTATCTTTTAGTAGTAATTTCTTCTGGAGAGCATCAGGAATATTCAAATAAGTTACTGAGCCAAAAATTTCAAATGATTGAATGGGGTGGATTTTCCAGTTCATAATTGATATGGAGTGGAGTCAGGGGCTTGATCTGTTAGTATTCTGTTTAATATATAAACAGCTTTGTTTAAAGCTTTATCCCATAGATATAAAGGTTACCTTTTGGAATGTATCATGGAATGTACACTTTTCACTATTATACACATATCCCTCTTGGATCTCCCATTTTGTTCTAGAACAAGGCAGTCCAATTATAATGAGCCCGAGGGCCGCAGTCGTGTTTAGTAGAGATATGGAGTCTAATGTTTGTATTTGTGTTGGTTGACCTTGCCATTCGATTATTTTGGCGGTTTAAACAACTGATTTGTCTACTAATGAAATGGTTTTGCCTCCAGAAATGAGTGGCGGTTGGCGATTAGTGAGGATAATTATATCTTCCTTACTACTGTTTCGTTAAAACGAGAACTTTTTTTAACAATATCAACTTCACTTTCTGAACTTTTTCATGCATTTAAAGTTGGTGCATCTTCTGCTCTCTTAACAAAAATTTTTAATTTAACCCGCTACATCCCGCTAGAAAACAGTTGCTCCTTAACATATATCCAAAAAAATTTACGAATAAAAAAGTTTTTCTTCTCCTTCACATTCCTCTATTGATGAATAAAAACTTATTTTTTTATTCAAGAACTGAACGTTTGGAAAATATTCAATGGTCAATAATTAACCCAATTTCAAAATTAATTCAATTAACTCAATTTCAACACGAAATCGAAAATAGACTTCATATCGTCCCTCTCACGGCCAATTAGCGAAACTGCATTTAATGACTAATTTTAGCAAAGCATTTGTCAACGATGGCATATTATGTGTGTATTGTGTGTCCGTAGATCCCTCGTATGGATCTACAAAAATTAATGAAAATGTTTTATGTTGCAGGAGAGTAAACGTAATTTTGTAAATGTCCTAAATAAAAACCGTGTGGTAGAAGTACCGCGCTATATGAGGGTTTCCGCAATTTTCAAATCGTGTTAGGGCGAAACTGTGTTATAGGAGTGATACATGTATAAGATAGTTAAAATGAAGTATACATCCTATAAAAATTAATTTTTGCTAAATCTTATAGTGGCCAGAAGAATTCGTAATCAATCCGCCATCGATTTTTAACATATCCAAAAAAACAAATGTTATTTTTTTCTGATATATAAAAAGAAAGGAAGAAAACAAAATTTTTCATTCACTTTCAGTTTCTAAACATTTCGATAAACTTTACCTCTTTTACGGTTATTTCCAAGTTGACTAGAGGAAATCCTGTTTTTTCGAAATCGATTACGTTTTTCTGAAAGCAAATTGACCGTATGATAAAAAACGATATAAAATTTAACATGTTATCGTAAAATTTTATTTCTTAAAATACGATAAAAATGATATCAAATGCCGTACCTTGGCAATGCACCATTCCCATATGGTAGTTGTCGGTCGGTCGAATTTGGGCCAGTCTATTCTTTCTCCCTGCCATACGGAACAAGGTATCCCTCGTTTTTCAGTCTAGGATAAGTGTAGAAATGAGATTAGCCAAGTATTTTCGAATGACGCCATTTGTTTATACTGCTGAATAGACTGCCAATGTTAGAAAAACCGGCCGCCATGTTGGTGGTGGGCTATTTTCCCCAACGTAAATTCAACGATATAGCAAATTGACTTTGTTTCGCTGGTATTCCATTTATATTAGTAAGTGTGATGATCAGATCCAAATAATTAATAAAAAGGGTGTAGTACCCCAATCATATATATTAATAGTCAAACGTGGCTGGCTGACTGGATGTCCCTTTTGTCGAACCACTGTACCAATTTCTATAAGTATGGGATCGTTCGAAAGACCTAATTTTCGTTGTTGTCATTAATAATTTACAAATTAAAGAATAAAAATTAAATTGAAATTGTAGTTCTACTAAAAAACATAATTCTAGATGGCGCTGAACGTAATAATGGATGTCATTTTATCTCAATAATGTTGGGATTCCCTATACGAGTTCGGAGGTGTATTTCATCGTTATATACAGTATATTAAATTAAATGACTAAATCTCCGCTCATTTATATGAGCGGGTAATTTCTAGTATGAATTATTATTCCACGTGACCCCACCACTTCTGCGGCTTCGTTTTTGCTGACAAATGATCATTGGAGCAGACCATCCACTTTATACTCACATCTCCGATGTATATCAAAGAGGTTTCGTCTAAACCAAAAAAGTTTCCGATATTCCACATGGCCGTATTGCTAGGATCGATGATTCTCTGTGGATCGAATAAGCGCTCGTCCAGGGTAGTAACTTGGCAAGTAGAGTCGGTCAAAGTATATATAGTTCCTATAAACGGCAATCATTTAACGTATTAAATCGTATAAATCAGGGGTGGCCAACTTGTTTGTCATTAAGATCGACTTTATATGTTAACAATGAGTTCGCGATCTACCTTCGAAATTCTTCGTTTGATGGTGAGAGTAGAGATAGGAGCCAAAACCACATATCCCAAAACGACATTAGCCCAAAACGAGATATCCAGCAGCGGCGACGGTTTTTTCCTTTTATTTTACTCATAAATCCAAAACACAATACTTCAACTCTCACAACTGTCAATTCATAGGCGCCATGTTGGCATTGTCAGCGAATTTAGAATTTTGTCTAAATGCTCTGCTGCTACAGGCTATTCTGTTTTGGGCCAAAATCAGCAATAAAGCAAAAGTTTGGCTTTAGTTATCTAGAGAAGGCACTATACAGTAAGAAAGTCATCCGATAACTTACGAAGATCGACTATAAATCGTCCTGCGATCGACTGGTCGATCACGATCGACTTGTTGGCCACCCCTGGTATAAATAATACAAAGTTCGATTCGTAACTTACCTTGTTTTAACGAAGTGATTTCCGAGGTGTATTGCGGTCCGTCGTTAGGATTTCGATTTAAGGGATCGAAATCGATTCTCAGCAAAGTATTTTTGATATCCCACCAAACCTAAAAATATATTTTTTTTACAATTATTTATATTAAAATTTAAATTATACAATTACGTATTATTTATTTCGATCAAATGCGAAAATTGTTCGAATAATATAATTATCTAGCAGGGACTGTCTAGAAATTATTCATTTCGATCAAATGCGAAAATTGTTCGAATAATATAATTATCTAGCAGGGACTGTCTAGAAATAATCATCTTTCCGCCGACATCCATTATTTTTTGTATAGTATAAACAGAATTCTGTGCCGAATAAATATCACCGGCAGTGTCAAATATCGGACTATATTGTCAGAAAGCAAAAAAGAATGTGACACCCGCCGCTAGATTGTGTCAAACTGATGGAAGAAAGGAACTCGCCGTAGAACTTTATAAGAAACCAGGAAAGTATTATTCAATTTTATCTATCGACATATTGTGCGCGGAAGATTATTACCGACGAAAATGTATTAGAAAAAAAATCTCGACTAAAAATGGGAAAGTTATAAACCCTTTAAAGCTAGCCAATCACCATCGAGTACACAAAGCGTCACGATGCGTCGCGTCGTCAAGACGCGTCGCATTGCGACGCTCTCCTATTTACTACCAGATAAGGTAAGAAGGCTCGCCTTGGTAACGCGACGTATCGTGACACTTTGTGTACTTGATGGTGATTGGCTAGTTTTAAAGGATTAATAAAGACGGAGTTTTTCTTAGAGTATTTTAATCATTCTTAGATACTTACATCCACCGTAGATAATGAATCAAATCCTGTGAAAATAAACTCCAAGCTAAAGGCGAAAACTGTTATCTTCTCCATGACGTTAGGAAAAGGAATCGTTTCTTTGAGTCCAACGCACGGGATACCTTGACGAATCTAAATCGAAAGATATAATTTTTAGGCAAAATTCGACAAATAAAATTTTTTTCACTGTGGTAGGATTCTACTTCGACTGCCTCGGGTTTTCGCGTCTGTCCCTATTGCGACGCGTCTATGAATAATAAGTCGCGTTATAGCGCGCGGTAATGCCTGTCATTTATTTCATGCTCTATATAGTAGATGTTAATGCGCAGGCGAATGATATTAACATCTACTTCATCATATTATTATATAATGCACATTATATGATAATATAATCATACATTGTCATCATTTAATATGCGCGCGCGACGCCGCGAAAACGCGAGGCAGTCAAATTAGAATCTTACGTTGACGGTTATACTCCGAATTTATTTAGACATTATTAGTATTATAAAAAGAGTAAGAGTATCATAGCGTTACAGTATAATAATAAACTGTAACGCTACGATATTTCTACGCTAGTAACTGATTGCATAGACTCTTTTTTTACCTTAAATGCGTTCTGATCTACCGTATTAGAGGCGAAATAAAAAATATTAATGGCTTGATTGAACGTTTGAATAGCGTCGGTATATTTGTCTTTCTCGGTTCTGACTAGAATAAATCCTAGAGGAACGGTAGAATTGGCCGAGGCCGTGGGCCAATAGCTTCCTAAAATAAATAAATAATTAATTAATTGGAAAAATAGAAAAATTAACGTTGGTCAAACACATCAAAGTCAGCGATAAACTAGTCTTACTAGACCAATACGAATCCACGTCTAAACTGACGGACATGTTTTGCAGTTGGTAAGTGATCCGATGTTTCCACAAAACTGCCGGAATGTCCCTAAAAGTAGTGTTTTGTTCCTCGTTTTCCCTCAAAGTAGTGCTATTTAGTTTCAATAATTGTTTTAACGGAAATACTACAGTTCCGGCTCCTGGTGTTTCGAAAGGCTTGATATCCAACGTGTTCGATTCCACCCAATCTTTGTACGTGTATAAAGTACACACTAAAATTAAACAAATTTTAAACAATTATCAGATGTATGGTGAAACACCAGATGTGAGTAAAATGATAAAAGTTTTAACCAACCATTTTGATAATATTGAAATGTTTGATCGGTGACCAAGTTTTCGACGATAGAAACACTCTGTTTGTCTTCCCAGACCATAAAATTCGATCTTTTCTTCTGTTGGTCGTAATTTTCCTCGAAAAATAGTTGCATAATTCGATCTCCATAATATTTCATTTCTTCCACTATTTCGCCTTGCGCACTATAACTTCCTTCATACTTTGGTGGCACTGAAATTAAGGTCAAAATTATGCCATTTATTTTCAGATTCAAAATTTCTATAAATTACGTTAAACGAAACGAAAATGGTTAAATTTCGAAAATAATTTTAGAAAATTTAGGATTTATGATAAAAATTAAAAAAATATACAATGGACTCAAAATAATATACAGTGGAAATAAAAAATATATACTTATTCCTGTAGCGGGTATTAATCTCAGTTTTACTAATTAATATCCGCTACAGGCACAGAAGCATAAACTACTTTACGTTAAGCATTAAAGGACTTTAATGCTTAACGTAAAGTATTTTAAGGTGCGGCCGGATGGCCGAGTGGTAACGCGTTGGCCCGCACAAAAATAGCTTGGCGGGCCACATGCAGCCCGGGGGCTGCCTTTTGGACAGCCCTGTTCTAGAATATTCAGAGATGTAATTTTTAGTTGAATGCCTTTCTTACTGAGAAAATTACCAAAATCTAAATTTATGTATTCAGTTACATTGTCAACTCTGAGTGCTTTGACTCAATGATAAAATTTATTTTAATATAAGTGAAAAAATTTGTTGAAACATACTAAGGCATCATTTTTATGTTTTATAAAATAAATTGATCAATACCCACTGATATTATCTTTCATCAGAACAAAATAATTTTCTCCACTCGTTGATTGTATAGACATAGGACCATATAAATCAAGGGTCTCCAAACTTTTCGCTGTGACGGCGACATTGGGTACTTCAGCACTATTCAGTAGGTTGTAGCAAAAATAACTCTAGAACTAGATATATGTGTTTTATTGAAAACAGATAAAAACTGATTACAGAATATGTGAGATTAAATTATCGTATATTAATGACAACGAACAGTATCAGCAAATTCTCATATTTTCATCACAAATTATAATAAAACCATTAATGTGAATGATGTAACTGTATTGTGTTTTTAAAATCTTTTTAAACTTGGGTTCAATTTTTGAAATGCTAATTATAAGTAACAATTTCAAATATTCATCAGATAAATTTGCTCTGTATTTTGACTTGATATATTTCATTCAGGAAATAGTTTCTTCGCAAAAATGAATTGTCCCAAAAGTAGAGATAAATAGTCCACTTGGCAGGCCAGATAAAATCATATCATGGACCGCATCTGGCCCATGGGCTGTAGTTTGGAGACCCTTGATTTAAATCACTATCTATTAATTCACCAGATTTACTTGCCTACTCTGTAGCTGAATGGAAACTTATGTTATATACTACACTGACAGTCTTCACAGAAGGTCTTTGTGGTGTCAAGCTTTTCAATCATTCCCTTGTTATAGCATTTGCATATTTATTTAACCCATTGCAAATTTATTTAAATTTTATGCAAATACATTTAAACTTTTTGCAAATACATTTAAACTTTTTGAAAATTTATTTAAACTTTATGCAAAACAGTCGATCTATCAGGAAATAGTTTCTTCGCAAAAATGAATTGTCCCAAAAGTAGAGATAAATAGTCCACTTGGCAGGCCAGATAAAATCATATCATGGACCGCATCTGGCCCATGGGCTGTAGTTTGGAGACCCTTGATTTAAATCACTATCTATTAATTCACCAGATTTACTTGCCTTGTATACTCTGTAGCTGAATGGAAACTTATGTTATATACTACACTGACAGTCTTCACAGAAGGTCTTTGTGGTGTCAAGCTTTTCAATCATTCCCTTGTTATAGCATTTGCATATTTATTTAACCCATTTGCAAATTTATTTAAATTTTATGCAAATACATTTAAACTTTTTGAAAATTTATTTAAACTTTATGCAAAACAGTCGATCTATGGAAAAGCAACGACTTATAATGCATGAGTCTGTTCATCTGTTCTCTAACTGCGATTGTGGATGTAAAATTTAAACTTATGTATATATAACATGAGTGGCAGTGATTCAAGTTCTTTGAACTCTTCCAATGCTTGATGCAAAGTTGAAGGAAGGTGTGGAAAGTATGAAGTTGTTTCTATAGAAAAAGAAACTGTTTGTCAAATTGCATGAAGAAGGTTTTTTACAGAAAAACCTTTTTCATACAATTTGACATACAATTCTTCATCAAAATCAGGTATAAATGGAATACAGGGAAAAGCATAATTAGACAGTGAAGAAGAGATAATTTTGAGGTGCTAAATGATAGACCATGAGGGAACAGGCCAAAACTATTTAATCCTGATATCCTTTGCCTAATAGAAGCAGCAGTTGAGAAAAAGCTTTTATGAAAATCAGATAGAAGCTTCTTGAACATGACATTGAGTTAAGTATGTCTTCCATAAGAAATGCATTATACATAGTATTATTTCTCAGGATTGTGCCAATTATATTATGGACATGTTTCGTTTGTTACCAGCCACAGGTACTACCCAACCACTGCACTAAATTTAATATATATTTGTTTCATTAAAATTTGTAATTTGAAAATAAATTTATTTTAATATATCATTATTAAAATAAATTTATTTACTCATTTATTCACTACTCTTTTTCAACATTTTGTTAAAAGTGTTCATAGTCGAAAGTTTGAATATATATGCAAAAGGTTTAAATAAATATGCAAATGGTATACTTAATTCACATAAAACTCTTAGATTAATATGTCTCATTCTCTCATGCCTAATTCTGAGATTATCCTTAGCAACTATATTTGCCTCATGAGAAATTACATTTTGAAATAGCATCTGATATATTGGGGGTACCGGAAAGTGATGTCGTTCTTTTTATATTAATTTCAACGAATAAATCGTAAAACCAACCGATTTGACAATAAAATTTTGCATACTAGACGACAAAAGACTGTTGATAATGAGGATAATTACATTATTGTTTTATAAAACTTGTTGACATTTTATTTTTTTGATTTTGATGTAGGAAGGCGACATTACTTACCGGTACCCCTTAATATATTGTTACTAGTGTGGATTGCTGTACCAATTACTTTATTGTTACAGCTATATATATTTGCATAGTTATCTTCATTCCTTTCCTTGTTTCTGTACCTTCAAACAATAGATTTTTCTTCAGGTCTAAGATATAGAGCATATTGTGTATCTCACTGTCTTTTCATACACCATTGATTGACTATATATCCTTCTGATTATGACTGCTTTTACTACATATATAAGTTATAAGGGAACATCGTTCTATACATTGCTATGTATAGAACGATGTTCTTTGTTTTTGAAATGAGAGGTAATCTAAAGAGCCTGATGAGGGTGTAGTACACTGAAAACGTTTGCTTTAAATAAAGAATTTGTGTTAATTAACTGCTTGAAGTGCTGTTTATTTGGAGTATGATTGACTATAAAATTTTCACATCATCTTTTTGTTTTATAGGATGTTCAATGTTATTAACAAGATGGATAGTTTCTTGTCCATTCACTTTATTTCTTATTTTAAAGTTATTGAAATAGTTCAAATTTTATGTCATGTAGATACCAAACTATCATGGTCCATTGCTCTTGATTGAATTTCATTATATCTCATTTCAGCACTAAATGCATTGTGATTTAATGAACTGTTACTGGTGCTTAACTTGAAATTGCACTCCTTTTCTTCCATAATATTTTGAATGATATTTCTGTGAAAAATGTCTTTTTTTATTACAGGAATAATATATTATTTTTGATTTGTCACGTTTCTGCTTTAGTTGTTTAGATTTGATTTTAGTTAGGTTTCTTTCATTTGCTTGTTGTTTTATTTCATCTGATGAATGATTCAAAGTCTGCTTCCTTAGTTTAAATCTATTTCAATTTGCCAATGAAGCTATGAATGCTGATTTGTTTTGCTCAGTTTGACTGAAAGATGCTTCATCATCAAAAAGTCTTGCTGTAAAGTTAGGTAAGGTTTGCTTATTCTCATTCCAAGTTATGACCAAAATTTACATACAAATTATGTTTGTAATTTAAGGAGCGTGCATATTATCATTAATTTAAATAAATTATAGTAGATTAATTGATCAATGATAAAATCATTTCTTCATAAAAGTTAAAATTATTTTCACAAATCAAAAAACTGTTACAAACACATTAGTACAGTTTTTTAACTCAGAAATTTGCAAAATGAGCATTCATAAATTTAGTGATACTTATATATTTGTAATTAATCAGAAAGACCATATTGCAATCTTATATAATATCATACAAAAGCATTATAAGCAAGGTATTCAAAGATTTTTAATTGTGAATAACGTTTTCGGACTGGATAACGATCTGAGAATTGTCGAATGTAGAACTGATGATGGACTCTAATCCAGTCCGAAAACGTTATTCATGATTAAAAATCTTTGAATACCTTGCTTATAGAGCTTTTGTATGATATTATAGACGTTTAAAGCAAGAGTTTGTTTATTTTGTTTTGCAATCTTATTAAACACAAAATAAAAAACCTTTGTTCATAGGAATTGTTTATTTTTCAAGATACATTTATGACTTCAAAAATAAACATTTCATATGAATAGAGCATTTATAATTATGGTATATGTTTATAAATGTCATTTTTTATGAATTGAAACAAAAACAAAAGATTTCATTTCAATTTATAAAAAAAATAGCAATTTTCTGAAGAAAGGAATCATTTTGTAATTAATTGAAGAAAGCAGATTAATTATTCAATTAATTAATTACAAAATGATTAAATTTTAAATTAAAAAAATGAAGTTCAACCATAAAAGAGACAAGAAAATATATATAATAAATAATCTTGTGAAAATTGGCCAGCAAATGTAGCAGATACCTAGATTAATTATTAGATTATAGATGATATGTTTAGTTAACTTACAATAATGAAACTGTACTGCTTTCTCAAGTAATACATCATTAAAAATCAAATGATAGCACTAACTAGCAGTCCAAGAACTATTTATTCACTAAAAAACTCTTTCTAGAGAAACGTTTTCGGCTATACCAAAGCCATTTTCAACTCTTGCACTTTTTTACATTCTTTTGAATTAATTAATTACAAAATTAGTTAACTTATTTGAGTAAATTATTAACTATTAATTTTTAATATTATTTTTTTAAGGAATTCATGAAATAATCTCATAATTACTATTTACTGCTATTTAATAATGAGATTATATTGAAATAATCTCATTATTAAATAGGGAGAAATAATTTAACAATCAAAGGATTAATTTTTAATCAGCATTTTTTTAATTGCAGTTTTATGATATTAAATATCACTATTTGTTCTCACTTTATTGCATTAAAATAATAGAGATTATTTTTATAACATATTTCTGAAAATACGCTTAAATTAAAAATTATTTTTTTATTAATTTTGTTTATTTATTTGTTTTTGGAAAGTTATATGATAAAGTTAGTTTAATAAGAGAAAAAAATTGTCTTTAGAAATGAATTATCCATTTATAGTATATAAATATATGAGGAAAATATATCTGAATGACTTCATTTCAATATATGTTACATTATTTTAGTAACACACTGAATAAATAAGAGACTTTTTGTGTTATTGATGTTAAATAAACATCTGATATAAGTAATTAACTATTGATATCTTTTGATATATAGATGAACCCGGAAAGCCAGGCACTCCTGAACTTGTTGATTGGGACAATATCAGTGTAGATTTGAAATGGGAAGCACCTAAGAATGATGGTGGTGCTCCAATTACTAGATATATTATAGAAAAAAAAGAAAAATTTGGTTTTAATTGGGAAAAAGCTGTAGAAGTTAATGGCACTACACTTGAAGCCAAAGTCACTTCACTAATTGAAAAGCAAGAATATCAATTTAGAGTCATTGCTGTAAATAAAGCAGGGCCTAGTGAACCAAGTGATCCTACAAAGAATCATTTAGTAAAGCATAGAAGATGTAAGTAGCATTTAAAATGTATAATATTTGATATTTGATTTTTACTATAACAATATTTTGTTTGATGTATAGTGAAACCAATGATTGATCGCAATATGCTTGAAAACCAAACTGTTAAAAAAGGAAAGACTGTTAAGTTAGATGTCAATATTCGAGGTGAACCGCCTCCAAAAATTACTTGGATGTTAAAAGAGAAGGTAATTATCTAAATGTATTAAAGAAATTTTAAATATCTAATTTTGATGTGAAATTTAAATAAAATAATATTTATAAAAATAGGTAGTAGAAAGTGTAGATAATGTTGAAATAGTAAATGTGGATTACAACAGTAAAGTAACCATTCATGATAGTTTAAGGAAAAACAGTGGAAGGTATACTATTATTGCTGAAAATGAACATGGTCGTGATGAAGCTGATGTTGAAATTCTTGTTTTAGGTAAATTTTAAATTTAAATAAACTGAATTAAAAACATGTATTTTAATTTAAATCTTTATAATTCAAAAGCATTATATATGGTTATAAAATGTTTAATATTTTATATATCTTCTAAAATCTTCTAAAGTTCAATAAGTATAAAAATAAGCTCTTAAATAGATAGAAATAATGTTTAATCACATTATATATATATATATATAAAATAAAACTTGGAGTATATTTTACTTTAAAAAGTCTTTATCAGCAGAGTTATAAGTTAAAACAATTATATAACACAAAAGAACATGGTTCTATATTCTTTTTGCATTGTGTAATTGTTTTAATTTATAACCCTACTACTATAATGACTTTTTAAAGTCAAAAATACTCCAGATTTTCATATATATATATATAATGTGACTAAATGTTATTTCAATCTATTTAAGAACTTGTTTTTGTGCTTATTATTTAATATTTATAGTATGTTGTTACTATTTTAAATGTTGTTTTAAAAATTTGTATCTGTTTTTAATAGGTGCTCCATCAAAACCAAAAGGACCTTTAGAAGTATCTGATGTACATGCTAAAGGCTGTAAACTGAAATGGGAAAAACCAGAGGATGATGGAGGAAAACCATTGAATCATTATGTTGTTGAAAAAATGGATACAGCAACAGGCAACTGGGTTCCAGTTGGTAGAGCAGATAGAGATAGCCCTGAAATGGTTGTACCTGGTTTAGTTCCTGGAAAAGAATATCAGTTTCGTGTAAAAGCAGTTAATGCTGAGGGTGAATCTGAACCACTTGTTACTACTCAACCAATTATTGCTAAGAATCCTTATGGTAATTTTTTCAAAAAAATTCAAAATTTAATTAACTCTACAAGCATCCTGACTTAGAAAATTTAAATTTGTTTTATTTAGATCCAGCAGGAGCACCCGGAGTTCCTGATATAGTTGACTGGGATGAAACTAAAGTTGATCTCAAATGGCAGCCACCTAAAAAAGATGGTGGGGCACCAATAACTGGTTATATTATTGAAAGGAAAGAAAAATTTGGTGCAGTGTGGGAAACATGTTTGGAAACAACCAGTTCTAAACCTGAAGGAACTGTAACTGATGTCATCAAAGGTCAGCAATATCAGTTTCGAGTTAGAGCTGTTAATAAAGCTGGTCCAGGTGATCCAAGTGAACCTAGTAAACTCCACACAGTTAAAGCAAGATATTGTAAGTAATTTAAAACATAATATATTTACAAAATATATATATTTTTTATTTTTCTGATAACCTTTTTCATATCTTATTATATAGTGGCACCAAAAATTAATCGCGATAATTTACAACCTGTTACTTTGCATGCTGGTCATTCTACTAAATTGGATGTAGAAGTAATTGGTGAACCTCCGCCAACCATAACTTGGGTGTTTGCAGGAAAAGAGATAGAAAAGAGTGAAGTAATAAAAATTGAAAATGAAGAATATATGACACACATAAAATTAACTAATGTGACACGAAAACATTCTGGAAAATATACAATTAAAGCTTCTAATAGTTCTGGAAAAGATGAAGCATCAGTTGAAATCACTGTCTTAGGTAATTAATATTAAAATTATTTTTATTTTATTATTATTATTATTATTATTTAATATTTTTTATTCATAATAATAATTAATTATCATTATTATTATTATACTCATATTCTCATGAGAAAGTGGACAATACTCAAAGAAAGAACATTCTCATATATCATTTATCAAATGCAGATTAATGCCAATTATTCCTATCTCTATACAATATAACAGTTTCCTCAATCATTGTCTTCTTCATATAATATACTTCTTATTACTAATCTAAAACTCATATCTCAGATATTCATCCAGTTATTCTCACCATTCTTTCCTTAGCCTCATAACCTATTCTTACCATCCATATATTAAGAATGCTCACTTTATTAATTGCTCTTCATTCATTTACTTTACATGGCCAAATCATTTCAAAGTTGATTTACATACTGTATTAATTACATTTCATTTTACTCCATACTCTTTTTATACATTATAAGTAAACCTGTTGCAGTTTTACCAACAATAAAAGAATATATTAGTGATCAATGAATGATTCTAATATACTGTATATACTCATGTACAAGCCAAGATTTTTTTCCCAAAATAAATTTCTGAAGTGGGGGTTGGCTTATACATGGATCAAAAAAATAAACTTTTTTTTTGGCTGGAGAAATTGAAGTAATAAGCAAAGCCGTAACTTATTGAATGTCTCCTGAAGACAAGAAGAAATTTTGCAATAATTCTTTCAATACGATACCAGGTAAAATTTTATCTTATCCCAATGCAATCGAGCACGTCGCACCGCCAACTCCAACCTGCGTCTATATACTGTAATCAGATAGGCGACGCCACGCTGCCCAATATGATGCGATGCGAAAACTCAACAATCAATCAAGAATCTTACCTAGGATTCATATTTGAGTGAAAAAAAAATATAATTTTTTTTTTTCACTCAAATATGGTATATTTAAACTTTAAATTTGTTCTGTTTTGGCATTCTTATGTTCGACAATCTATATATGAATATGATGCGATGCGAAAACTCAACAATCAATCAAGAATCTTACCTAGGATTCATATTTGAGTGAATGGCCCACCCGTAGTTACGTCCCTGTCTAGAGAGGAAGGCTGAAGCGTTTCAACCCGGCCAATCTGGCCGTCCCTATTACTTATTTATGGTATCGGAGCATGATCAGTCAATCTCTGTCTTCTCTAGTCCTAATGCCCCATTCTAGAGAACACGGGTTCAATTTTTTTGGTCCCTTTTCTTGGAAAAATTATTAATGAGGTTCGGACCCGGTCTGTCGATCCCCGTCCTCTACCATCCAGCTGATCCCTCTGCAGATGTGGACAGCCTGTGGAAGGGTTTATCCCTTCAGGTCCGGTTGATCGCAGGATTGGACAGACTATGGCAGATTGTTACAGCCCATCACTTATTAATCATCACTAATTGTAAGTGGAATCAAAGAAACGGAGACCTCACTACTAGTGTGACAGAATGTAGTAGGACTTGAAATGTATCCGCTAGGTTAGCAATTCATCAAAGATGGCAGTGAAGTTTAAAAAAAAAAAATTATAATAGTTGACTAAAAATTTACCCAAGGAAAGGGAATTTTTTTAAAAATAAAAATCATAGAAAACAATTAAATCTTCTTTGGTAAATAGTTATTTGGATTAGTAGTTTGGATTTATATAGATTTTATATTATATATATATTATACTGTAGAGATTTTAATAAATTAATTTACATTTAGGCCCCTATTTATTTGGGAACTATTTATTTTGAAATTATGTAAATCGTATCAAGTGTTTTTTCTTATTCAGCAACGATTCTCCTAGAAATGTATTATATTTCCATCCCGGAGGTGGTTTCAGTTTCCTGTTCCAACTCCCCATGATATTTTAGCACAAATTTTGGCCAAGTCCATTAAATTAACCCCCTCATCTAACACTTCACTTGACTCTCGCAGATCAGATTGGCGGTGTCAATCAGTCAGGAGAGTCGGCCGGATTAGCCGCGTGGAAACAATTCGTCTTTCCACTTTGGAGGACCCAGGTTCGAGTCTCGGGTCCCACCCCTTGAAAATTTTTATCATGGAATCCGGGTCCGGCCCTTCGATCCCAGTCATCCACAATCCTGCTGACCCCTCCGCAGGGGTGAGCAGCCTGTGGAAGGGCTTGTTTCGCCCCGCCACATAGTATTCTTCTAGAATGGAGTATGACATCATCTGCTGACAAAAAAATCAGTTAGGAGGCATCCTAAGTGACTCTCTACGTCGGCCGGGTGAAGAGTGCCGTGCTGTGCTTCCCTAGAGGGTCCGAGTACAGTTCTCGATTCCGACTTTTTCAGTTTTTTTAGGAGGGGCAGGGCCTAATACCAGTTATTACCATAGAATCACAGGTAAAAATTGACTCACCGCTTTATACCCTAAGCTGACTCGACTGCATAAAACATATTTACTAACAAAGCAGAATTTTAGAGAAGAAAATGGAAATATAATTTCCATGATTTTAAAATAATAAGTTCTCAAGTAAATAGGGCTTGAATGTAAATTCATTTATTAACTAAAATATAAGTACATTATTTTTTCCCTATGTGGTTTAATGTCTTTTTCCATCAGTGGCTTTTCCATGCCCACCACTAGTTGCCAAAATACCTGGTAGGGTCAGCCTTCATACGCAGGATGAAATTCAACGAACTACCCGACCCCTCATGGAAAAAGATGTGGGACTTAGGAATTGAACCTGCATTCTCCGGATAGAAGCGCATCACGTTCAACCGCAGTCATCTGGCCGATAATTACATTATTGATCTAAGTTAATTTAATTATTTTTATTATAAAAATAAATTCGGTTTCTCCGGTTAGATTTTTTGTTAATTTTTATAGTTTCTAACTACAATTTGCAATTTTTTGCTGATTATTAAGTGGAGGCCATTATAATCTCTACCATACAATCTGTCACACTGAAGAATCAGCCATCAAGTGGAGGGTTAATTTTTATAGTTTCTAACTCCAATTTGCAATTTTTTGCTGATTATTAAGTGGAAGGCCATTATAATCTCTACCATACAATCTGTCACACTGAAGAATCAGCCATCAAGTGGAGGATGGGATTTAAGGCACGGACCTCTCTTGAAAAAACATTTGGAAGTGTACGACCCAGGAATTGAACTGGTTCCTTCAGAATGTAAGCGCAGCACGCTTACACTTCGGTCGAGTCCGTGCCCCAATACTCAAATAAACTTGATCCTGGATCCTTGGTCAAAAAACGAGCGTTTCCACGATCAAGCTGATCAATATTATATAGATTAAGCTAGATTATTTATGTTTTTAACAATCCAACGATAAGTGATCATCCTAATCGACGATGATGAAATTAATTGAATCATCTAAGGATTGATCCAGGAAAAACATCAGACTTAAAATTCGATCTCAGATTCTTTACCAATAATCTGGTTGATGGCAGCAATACCGGCTCTAGAGCGCTCAGAATTACCTCTTTTAGTGCTCAGAATGAAAATTTTGTTGCCCCTCAACTCGTCAGTTTTCACAATGAACATCAAAACTGACGACTCGATCGCTCACCGTTTAAGTTATGTGTAAGTATGTCTTACTACAATAATATAATAAGGCTGAACTCACACAGATCACAACAGAACCATGGCATAACCACAAAAGGGTGGTTATCGTGTGGTTGGGTTGTAGCCGAAATCAGCCACTCGCGAACCAGTTATATGCGCAGTCGAGAAGGGGATGCGCGTATATATGCGCAATCTGTAACCGATTGCTGATTGAAAGGAAGCGCTGTCGGTCGCACTGTGTAAATTGCGCTCAACCACTGACGACCACAATTTTGTGGATGATATCGACCACAAGTTGCGACAGCCGTTGTAACCGACTTCAGTTTAGTGGTCCGTCTGAGTTAGATTACGCGTTTCTATATTAATATAATTATAATTCATGCCGTCCACAAGCAACCACCGTTTTGTGGTTGTGCCGTGGTTCTGTTGTGGTCCGTGTGAGTTCAGCTTAATAAAACACAAAATGCGCAAGCGCCCTGAGTGGGCCTCAGCTCGATCGTATGATGTGCCGGCCCTGAATAATTCATTGATTGTTGAAACATTATTATCTCTTTTAAGTTTTATAAAGAAGCTTATTAACAATTACTTAATATTGAAGTCGATGCATTATGATAATTAGATAGTAAGAACTTAATACTATATTTCAAAATTGAATTACTGTTTTCGCTTGAAATTTAATCAAAAATTAATTTACGTAAATTAAAAGTTATAATGACATCTATTAATTTATACAGTATATTGAAAATAAAAAGAAAGAAAATTATATTATCTCCATGTTTCTATCTCGCAATATTTTGTATATTTATTTTATTTGTTAAAAACACTTGATAATCGATAAAATTAGGAAATTATTATTATTTTTTAAATTTATTTCAATTTTCTAAACACCAACAAAATCATATGTTTCAAATATAGCTATATTAGTTCAGATGTTTTAAATAATTGCGTACTCTATTTGAAAGAATGTAATGCAACTACAATATTAATTTACACGAGACAATTAACACAACTTATTATTTAATTAAGACAAGAAATACTAATATAATCAAAGAAATACGTAATTTTTTTAACTCGCTAATTATAGAAACATTGTACCAGATATGGTGATACAGAGTAATGTTTTTCATAGTTATCTGAGATTTGGCGAGGTCATTTTAGAATAAACCACTGTATTAGATTGACCTTTAGTCGTTTATTTCATTCAATTTTTTTAATTAAACAAATATGATAAATTAATTTCGATTAATAAAAGGTTACGATCAGTCTATTCTAATAACAACTTTTTTGACCACCTCTGTTAATTCGTTCTAAATTGCAAATTATATAGACGCAATAAGAATTTAACGTACTTGTAGCTATATCCATAATTTTCATAAACTTTCTCTGACAAAAAAAAATATTTTCTTATGTCCACACTAAAATCTTACGGTTATCTTTTTAAGAACCTTGAACTAGTAAGTCTGAAAAATCTGAATCCATAGGAAAAATCGACACTTTAGATTTAAATTAGTTAACTAGGCGTATTAAACAGTCGGTTAGAAACCGACTTATTGAAAGATTATGAGGAAAGTATTCAGAATGTTTAAGACAATGTTTTTCTCTTAAATATTCAGAGAAGTCTACACGAAAGAACTGACGTGCTTGCGGATTAATGATCAATTTGATCATTAACTACTTTTTAATATCACTATTGATTTATTTTTATATCGATTCCAGACTTCTGAGACATTCTGTATAGTAATTAGGGGAAACTTATCAAAATGATCCGTCAGGGTGAAACGATCCCCTATTGTATTTCCTTGAGTTTTACTCACTTGTTGACAAACCAGCAAAGCTTACTTATACTATTACAAACAAGATGGTGATTATGTCCTAGTTAAGTTAGGTCAATGTATTTTGGGATGCGCCATTTCGACTAAATGAAAATCAATGTCTAAGACAGTGGTTCTCAACCACTGTGCCTTTGACGTTGTGCCGCGAAAAATTAAGAATGAATTGTATGTATGTAATTGTATCAATCATCATATATATTAATAGTCAAATGTGGCTGGCTGGCTGGATATCCCTTTCTCGGTTGAAGTACTGTACCGATTTCTATAAATAGGGTATCCATAGAAAGATCTAATTCTTGGATGTCTGCGACAGCCCAAATTATTTGTTGTTATTAATAATTTACAAATTAAAGAATAAAAATTTAATTGAAATTGTAGTTCCTCTAAAAAGACAAAGTCCTTAGATGGCGCTGTAACGTAATAATGGATGTGATTTTACGATTACCTTAATAATATTGGGATTCCCTATACGAGTTCGGAGGTGTATTTCATCGTTATATACAGTATATTAAATTAATTCACAAGATTATATTTCTGCTCATTTATATGAGCGGGTAATTTCTAGTATATATTAATAGTGAAAAATGGTTGACTGGATATCCATTTTGTAGTCGAACTACTGTACCGATTCTTTTAAATAGGGTATCGTTAGAGAAATCTAACCCTCGAATTTCTGCGACAGCCAAAATTTTTTGTCGTTATTCATAATTTAAAAATTAAGGAATAAAAATTAAATTAAAATTACAGTTTCTCTAAAAAGATAAAATCCGCAGGTGGCGTTATAACTTAATAAGGGTCGCCATTTAATTATCCCGTGTTGAGTATGTCTGTAATCTGAATGTAATAAATAAGAATAAATATTATAATCTGTTAATAAAAATTCACTTGTTAAATCTAAATTATTATTTAAAATATTTAGGTGTGCCGCCAAATTTTAAAATATTAAAATGTGTTCCTAAACAGAAAAAAGATTGAGAACCACTGGTCTAAGGTATCAAAATTTTAGTTAATTGATGTTTCTTTTGCTTCCACAATCATAGAATAACATTTTATGAAGATATAATAAAAACTTGTTTTGCTATTGTTTTATTTACAATTAATAAGTACTACAATATTAACTATTTGGGGCAAAATAATCCTTATGAGATCATTTCGGACAGGTGAGTGTTCAAAATGATCCTTTGACATAGGGCTCGAATTTTTATTTTTTCTCTTATTCCGAATGAATAATCTTCAAAGTGTTTAAGATATTTTATAATCTGAAGAGTAGTCTTCCAAAATATATAAAAAAAGTTAATCCAATAACAAATTATTTTGAATTTTTTTTTGGTTGTTTTGCTTAAGGGATCATTATTTCTGTGTAACTAATTTAAAGTATTGCATTCTCTATTTTCAGATTTTTCTAAATAGCAATAAAAAAAAAAGAAAAAAATATGACTTTTCTATTTTATTTTTAAACGACAGCAGATAAATTACATTCTCCATCATTTAACTATGCTGAAAAATTTCTACCCGCCTTTTTTTCTTTTAAACCAATAATCACGGAAGCGCATTTTTGCTCCACATGACCTCTTTATAGATTCATCATCCTTCATTTCAATCTTCTGTCGTTCTCCGAATTCGACCAAATTATTGTTATTATTATTATTATTATTATTATATTTTTTTGTCTTGAAAAAAAAAATCGATAAACGGGCGAAACAAATCTGATTTTTAAATGAAACGCCTTACCAACTCGCGATGAATAAAATCTATTATCCGAATTTCTTGTATCATTGACGTATTTTATTGATTCGAAAGATTTTTACGGATTTCTTTCTTTGTACGTCATAAAAGCTGAAAATTGCAGAATATAGACTACATATTGATCGTTTCTGCTTCCGATTTTGAATGTTATTTAGATATCAACAATTCTGTAATAAATCGAGAAATTAAAATATTAAAGGATCGGATGGTTTTATATTACTATAATTACTGTTTTAACTACTTTTATATTGCATTCTGTACGTTTGTAACCCAACGAAGAAGGTGCGACCAATGCGCCACCGTGTCGCACTGACCACGCGACGGCGCGTGTGGCACAATACATATTGTAAAGTCTGTATTCCACATTACCAGAAACAGCAAACAGACAACAGAAACAGAACAACTTACTGTTGTCTGTCTTCTGCTCTACTTTGTTTCCACTACAGTAGAAATTCGAAAGTTTTGTAGAATCCCTAGATAATAGAGTAGCGCATTCCGCCACCATTTTACCTCTGCCGATCGATAATTATGGGTAACTTTGTCAAAAGTAGAATCCCTAGATAATAGAGTAGAGCATTCCGCCACCATTTTACCTCTGCCGATCGATAATTATGGGTAACTTTGTCAAAAGTAAACCATAATACTATATTTCTTTTCTAATTTTGTATTTATAAATTAGAAAAGAAATATAGTATTACGGTTTATTTTTCACAAAGTTACCCGTTATCAATCGGCAGAGGTTGTAAAATGGCGGCGAAATGCGCTACTCTATATCTAGGGTCTCTACAGTTTTGTATATTGCAGCGGCCTCTTGCGATGTTTAAAAAAGTCAAACAAAAATGGACGACGATACAATAATTTTAACACAGGTTAAAATTATTGTCTTTCGCAAAAATCTCCTTATTAATATTGAAATTAAAACAAAGACGAAAAAGTCGTCGTCAGATTTTGGACAAGAAATATTTTTCCAAAATAGATATACGGTTCCATACTCGACTAATTCGAAAGCTTCGCTCTCAAGACTAAGTTGATCATATTATCTATTGTTTCCGCCGTGTTGATTTTTAAGATTTCAGCTCATGACATCAAAAAAACGTCACTCCAAGCGAGACACATGATTGGACAAAAGTACAACAGCAAGCGCTGCAGAAATTTAAAAGTTGAAATTTTGTCTGTTCTACTTTTCTGCTTACAGTTTGTCAAGCGGTACGTTACAAACAGGAAGTGACATCACAGTTCGGCGTCTGTTGTCTGTTTCTGCAGTAGATTCTAGTGATGTGTAATCCAGGCTTAAGTCTACTTATTAATTGATTATAACAGAAAACACATATTTAAGAGAATGGAAGTAAAATAATACTGTATTATAAACGGGAACAAGTAACAAAATAATAACGAAAGAGTTACATCATTTTTACGCATTAAACATGATAAGCCAATATTAACAGTTTATAAAAAAATTATCTAATGAAAGATAAAATTCAGCATAAATTTTTTTTGTTTATAAAAAATAAAAAATAGAAAAGTTCACGGTGAATTTTGTCAACATGATCCTGTAAATCAAATGAATAATATGATACATGAAACCAGTATATACTTTAATTCATCGTATCTAAATAACATAAGTCTATATCGAATTAAGTACTTTTAGGCCGTGTCCCACGTGCAAGCGACGCGATACTACGAGCGACCGAAAATAAACCAATAGACTCGACGCGTCCCACGCGTATTTCGTAGCGTCGCGTAGCATCGCCTGCTGTAGCTGAAATACAGTGGACTCTCGATTTTACGAACTCGTACGGACCCCAAAAGTTCGTAAATGAGAATGGCATTAATTAATATTAGGGACTTTTTGGGACCAACTAAGTAGTTCGTTAAAACGCCAATCCACTGTAGTTTGTTTTCTGGAGCGACAGAGGCAAGTTACCATGGCTATCGAGTTCGATTAGAGGTCCTAACAAGCGAAATTTATAAAAAAAAACCTGTACTATGGAAAACGAGAGATAAAAATTACCATAATCGGTATTTAGTAATTAATAGTGGGACGATATTTCATTTTAGACGCTACAGAAGCGTTTCTCGTGGGATAGACTGTCGCTCATAGCGTAGACCGCATTTGTAATATCGCATCGCGTCGCTTGTACGTGAGACACGGCCTTAGATATAACCTTCATTTCTCGGATATAATTCTGATTTATAATAACTAATTTCGATATTTATGTCATTCTCATAGTTCTCACCATTTATATACAGTATATCGAAATCGTTATTATTGTTCGTCACTATATAAAAATTTTACTTTACCTTTGGCTGCCTCGGTAAAAACAATGACGAAAATAATACTCAAAACACGTGGAAGCATCTTTAACACAAAAAATTCACTCTGTAATTTCCATTAAATTCTAACGACTGCTAGTCGAGGGGCGGTTAACGGATGATATGAACTAAACTTTAATCTGGGCATTTTATCATCCTTTCATCAATAGAGTTTACAATTTTAATCAGTACAGTTTATCTCTTAATTTTTTATTTAAAAATTCCACGTAACAAATGCGTTATTTTTTATTTAGAGCTGGATAAGGTGGAAATATGATGGACTATGTAAGCATTCTTTCGATTCTTTTTTTTCATTAATGTTTTATCGATTTTAAACAAGATCAAACGTTTTTCGTTCCAAAGTGCTTTCGTTTAATAGGTAGCTGTGGTTAAGTTATTGTTCGAGTAGTTATACCGTACAGTATTTCAGTTTTGAGAATATTTTATTGATTAAGACAGCGGGAAAACAAAAGATGAGTCGTGCCTGTACACTGTAGATGTAGATCTGTATCGAGTATGTGCTTTACTATATTAAATAAATTAATTCAAACGCATTTCACTCCATATTTCCTTTTTATATCACTTTTGGGAAAACGAAATTTATTTATACTCCTTGGATTGTCGTTTATAGTTCTCAATCGTGTTAAATATAAAAAGTATTTATGATTCTCCAAAATTTTAAATACGTTTTATGCAACTCCATCTATTTATATAAAAATACCATGTTTGTCTGTTGTTTGTTCCCCAAAGTTCCCGCACCGTTTGACCCTTTGAGACCAAATTTGGTTTGGAGATTTCCCACTGTCCTGCGAGTAATCGCCAAACCAGGATAGAGATGGCCCCAGGGAATAGGACATTTTGGAGCGGCAACGAAAATGCCTTCATTTAAATTCTTCAGAGTGATGTTCGAATTTGGGACGACGTCAGAGCGACACTGTGGTGACGTAATCGCCAATCTAATAATGTGTGATCATAAAACCCAATTGTAATATGACTTCATAATGAACTGTGTCATTACGCGGCTACGTGACGTAATCCCGATCAGCCAACTGATTCCAAATGCTATGTGATAAAATGATTTTATTCGAATTCGGAATGTCATCACCAGTTCCCGTGAATCGTCGTGACGTAGAAATAATTGACGTCAAGTAAGCAGGCCGGTGACGTCATCGTCACATACTATTGATAATTGATCGCTCGATTTTATACTTTAGTGCACAATATCACAGTATTTCAAATTTCAATGTTCCTTCAAGTAAATCTTTTTCAAATCGATGAGAGGAAAAACATTTTAGGCTCATAAGTTGGTGAATCTCAAATTATCAGGGATATATTAAAGATCGACTGAAATTATAGAAGCAATCGAGTTTTTCTAATATACAGTACTGTATGTACTATGCCTGATTCAACACAATATATAAGCTCATGTCTAATGCAAAGTCGAGTCTCTTTTCATGTGATTTTTGGAGTTATGCGTGCATATTTTATGCAAATTTGAGGTTTTCCCGTTGTATATAATGAACTCTTTTGATGCACTCCTCTATATATTATAGACGTCAGTTAACGTCACTGTTATTCTGACGAACCGCTGAATGGGTTAGAAACCAGAAATTTGTTTTGGTTTTACTTACGTAAACGTCGTCATAAATCTGCCTACATCACAGCATGGCGGCATATATAACAATAGAAATATTTAAAATTATAATAAAATGTACAATTTATTAATTTACGACTTATTTGAGATTTTATATGCCTGTTTTAAGTATTATTTTTTGATTAGTTTCTTACAGTATTTCATCGGAATTATTATCTTATCAGAATTGAAACGTATCCCTAATTTTTCAATTGTGAGTTCTTTTTTTATGCGGTTTTCTGTGGAACGATCTACCGCATTAAAAGAGACCCGACTGTATTATATAAAATGTTTAAATATATATATATATATATACTTGACGACAGCATGGGAAGTCAGTATTGAGTCTATAGGAGCGGCGTATTACCAACTTTTATGACGGTATTAATGCACCACGGAAGAGTCGATTTCGATGTAAAAGGTAACACCGTCAGTAAGAACGGTGTTTATTTAATTGTGCCTCTGGATTTTCAGTTTTCAATTTCGAATAAACATTCATTGTAATTTGCTTCGTTTGACAGCTAATCACGCAGCCTTTCGAGAACGACTTAAAATTACAGCCTTCGCCAATTTAAAACACCGAATCGATTAGAATGCGCAGAACATCATGGCGCATCTGATCATCGTATATATTATAGATACGCAGATAATTTACTACATGCTAAAATCATATTAACATTGTAATTTTATTCGAAGCTGATAGCTTATTTGCCAAAATTGTCATTATTTTATGGCAATTTACTGTGAAATCGCGGATAATTTAGTGGACTATATCATCGGCGTAGTGATATAAACGAACTTTGGCTCTCCCATAGACTGAATACTGACTTCCAATACTGTCTAGTATATAGTAATTGTGTATACATAACGATGTGAAAATGTTATTTAATAAATAATTACGCAAAATAAAAAATCAATACAGTATTTCTAAATACTTTATTTCTCTTTAAAAATAATAACAACAACAATAATAATAATAATAACGGATGATATTCAAAATGCTTATGAATGAGTGAGAAGATATATAAGTAAGATATGCAACCGTGATGTACAGTCCAAATATTATATATATACTGTATATGTATATATAAAAGTGTTAATGCCAAGTAAGAAATGAAAAAATGGTGGCAAGGTGCGGGTGATGGAAAAAATCACAAAAAAATTAATACTTGTAATACGATCTGGGTTTTACTTTCATAAACTGTCCAGCTTCGGTTCTCCAACTATCGAAAGGTTTTCCAGTATTGGGTATTTTCTACATAAAATTGATAAAAACCGTTAAATATCAAGTTTTATAACGATAAAATACAATATTATAAGATTATATGAAGATTCGTATCTCTTTTCCGAACAATACGAATCTCCTATATGTTTATTTAAAGTTATTACACGATATTTACCTTCTACTTCTTCCTGACGGGATGCATAATGAAAAAAATAATATTCATATTAAATAATAGAATAAAGAATAATGTGTGTTATCTTTATCAATTTAAGTAGAGAAATTACGAAATTCGGTAATAAAATCTTTCTTTGTCTACACCGGATGGTTGCTGTTTAATGTTTGAAAATGGCTATAATTAAACATGGATCAAAGCTTTAATTCACTTACTTTGTCTATATCGTAAACTAAATCTGCCGCTAAATTTTCGTAAGCTGTATGACTCGATCTTCCGTTGAGTGTGATACTTTTCTCGAAAGCTTCTTCGTCGTCTTGAAGTTTTGTGTTATATACTCTGCGAGTGTAATGTCGTTCGTATATCTAAAAAGTTATTTCAAAAGAATTGCAATAAATATTTCTATTTATATTTTTTAAAATTTATGTCAATCATTAAACGGTTTATAAAACATATCTGAAAAATTAATACAAAAAAAAAAAACAATTAAACGAATCCGGCATTAAACAAAACAAAAAAATAGCCAAATAATCTCTAGTTTATTTATATTATTAATTTTTTATTTTTTAAAAATAAATATAATTATTAAATTATAATTAAAAAATTTTTTATTTTTAATTTTATTATATTCAATTAAAATTTATTTATTTATAAAATAAATAAATTTGGGCTATAAATTGGAGATTTTTAAGTCCAAATTTATTTAATTATTGAATTTATCATAATTCCAAATTAAACCACTAGGGATTGTTTATAGCTACATTTCGTTTCCGAAACATTTCCAAAAAAGCCGTAAAAAAGTAGAAAAAAAAAAAAATGAAAGCTCGCTTTTAAAAAATTTTAACGTATTAATTTTATTCGTATAGGAAAAATAATTTAACCGATGTCGTTACAAATTAATTTAAAAAATATTTCTAGATACTTTTTGTTGGGATTAATTAATGTACCGTACTTTTTATTTAAGCAGGAAATAAGGCGGCCAACGATAGACTATTGGAAAAGTAATAAAGAAAACGTATTACGCAGATTAAAAGCGAAATTGAGAAATCTCGGAAGAGAGAAGTTTTACCATAGATAATTATCGATTATAAACAAAATAGCACATTAAAAAAGTGGCGAAATTAAGATTGGCTGTAGAGACTTACGGTGACGGCAGAAAACAGTAGAATGAAGATAAAAGAAGCGGCCGAAATAACCACTACGGCTATCACCCATTGAGGTACGGGAGGTTCGATGCTGGGGGCGGAGGTGGGTCCCGTCGTTTCTTCACGAATAACTAAAAAAAATCAAAGAAATTCACTTTAGTATTAAGTAGAAAATACTGTAAGAAGCCGCGGCAGATGTGACCACTTTTTACATTCTACCTACCCACCTATCATAATCGATATCGCTAAATGCTGGCCTGTATAAAATTTTCACAGGATTACTTTAATTAATTCGGTTTAAAGAAGAAAATAACTTAGAATTTAAATTTAATTAATTCCCCTCGAATTAAGAACCGTAATTTGCGATATTCACGCGTGTTTGGTGGCAGAAATCTTCCGAATTATATACTAAAATAAAATTTATTAAATACTTTCGCCTCAAAATATATTCGACGCATTAATATTGCTTAATAGCTTGGATCTCTATCGTTATTTGCGATACATTTATTTTATATAGCATTAAATAATGTTTACGCGAATAACTTCCGTTACCGTTACATATTTTTCCTTTTAATTCATTTATCGAAATGTGTCTTTTAGAGAAAGTTCTAATATATAAAAATGATTATCAGACAATCAGTTTATCGAGTTCATAAACCGTTTGATCAAAAATATGGAGAAAATAATCGAAAAATCGATACCGTAGAATAAAATTGATAATACGTCATTCGACGTTTAAACGATAGAAGAGGAAGATTCACAAATGCAGAAAATGGGAACAGAACGTCGATGATTGTCGTCGGATTTTCATTCATTCAAATCTTAATAACACTTAAGTATCTATCTTTTGGAATAGAATCAGACGTTGATAAGACTACATTTACTATTTTCGAATCGTTTTATTTCCATCTTCAGATTATCTACATTCATTTTTTCATGTAAAAGAATGGAAGCACTTAAAAGAATTGAAAGATATTTTTTATAACAAATATATTTTTGTATCTGTTTGGTAAAGTTGAAAAAGAAATTTAAAATAAAATAGAATACGCTCGACATGTCAACAGACAAATTTACCATAAATTTTAAATAAAATACTTAGAGAGAAAAACCACAGATTAGCGTAACGACGTGGCTTTCCACCGAATTCTATTTTGTAAAATAAATAATTACCGCGTGTAGAAGGGGAAAAAATGATAAATCTACATATATTCTTAAGAACTCTAAGTAACTCTTTTAGAAAAATAGAACATTTTAAAATCAAGTTTAATGCGATGCTTGAGCTAATAGTCTTTTGCAGATTTGAGCCATGTCATGTCTAATACGTGATAAAGCTACTCTCATTTCTTCATCAGTATTCTTAAGTCTTTCGCGTTTTTTAGTTTTTATGTAATAATATTAAAAGCCTAGCTAACACAAATATGATGTCAGAAACTGTAACAAAATCTCAAGTGCTTTTGTGGAAAAGCGTGTTTAATTTTAATATTTTAAAATTTGGCGGCACACCTAAATATTTTATATAATAATTTAGAATTAACAACGAATTTTTATTAACAGATTTATTTATTACATTCAGATTACAGACATATTGTACACCGAATCATTAAATGGCAGCACTTATTAAGTTATAGCGCCACCTGAGGAATTTGGTTAGGTTAATTAGATTACGCCACCATATCCTCATGAAATTAGGAGTGTTAATGAGACGAGGTATCTCGAGAAGACGGTTAAATTCAATTAATTCGGTGTTGTGTTCACTTTAATTGCAGTTTTCGTTATTAAAATTTAATAGTTTTGACGTTAATTTATGTTTATATAAACAGCGAAAAGTATATTTTGTCAATATGATAGGGATATAATTTGAAAGATTTTCTGAAAATTCGTCATTTACCATAATTAGAACTAGAATCCGGATAAGATGACAGATAACTACTAGGCGTAAATAAATTAATGAAATGGTAGACACGATTCTCCAAGAAAGTTAACGAATATTAATTCGCTTTTCATTTGAACACTCGAATATTTCAAAGATCATAAATAATATTTTTCTCACTCGAAAGATAAGTCATCGATATAATCGATAGTTATATAATCCAGACGTACGGATTTATATAATCACTAACGAGAGAGATATATTTATCTAGGGCAGTGGTTCTTAACCTTTTCGATGTTACGGAACACTTTTGATTGTAAAGAAAATTTGCGGAACATTATATCAGTAAGATCATAAGACCAGCAAAAAATATAGTACTGAATAGTAAAAATATGCATGAATATATATTTTGCTAAAAATTATATATTACACATTAAATAACAGTAAAAAAACATTAATTAAAAACCATATGGGCGCGTTCCAAATCTCAGCAGCGAGTCATGAATGATTAGTCTCTTTTGATGTCAGAAATAACTTAACATCAGCTTGTTTCTGTTTCTGTTTAACGTCGTTGTTATATGGGCGCGTTCCAAATCTCAACAGCGAGTCATGAATGATTATTCCCTTTTGATGTCAGAAATAACTTAACATCAGCTTGTTTCTGTTTCTGTTTGACGATGATAAAACGACAAAAAATTTTGGCTGTCGCAGAAATTCGAGGGTTAGATTTTATTAACGATGCGCTATTTATAGGAATCGGTACAGTGGTTCGACTGCGAAAGGGATATCCAGCCAACCACGTTTCGCTATTAATATATACTAGAAATTACCCGCTCATATAAATGAGCGGAAATATAATGTGATTAAATCTAATAATACTGTATATAACGACAAAATCATTTCCGAACTCGTGTAGGGAATCCAAGAGGGAATCGTAATCTGGTATCACACACAATCTGTGAATGGCATCCATAATTACTTTACAGCGCCATCTGCGAATTTTGTCTCTTTAGAGGAACTACAATTTCACTGTTATTTCTATTCTTTAATTTTTAAATTATTAATAACAACAAATAATTTCGCAGACATCTAAAAATTAGACCTTTCTAAAAATATCCTATTTATAGAAATACATCCAAAAATTAGATCTTTCTAAACATGCCCTATTTATAGAAATCAGTACAGTAGTTCAACCGAAAAAGGGACATCCAACCAGCCAGCCGGTGTAAACCGAACGGTGTAAACCGAAAAAGGTAAACCGATGTCAACGGTGTAAACCGATGACATCGGTTTACCGTTGAAAACGGTGTAAACCGATGTCAACACACTCACCATCTCTAGATTGCGATGACTTTTTAGCATCGGTTTACACCGTTTTCTAACGTCGCAGAAAAAGTAGTTCCTGCTAGATGATAAGATTTTATGTGGCACAATGATTGAGAACCACTGCTCTTGGGTAACACCCGGAGAGATGGCGCACCTTTCTTTTGTTTGCGGTTAAAATAATTAATAATCATAATCAAAAATTTTTATTATTCAAAATAGCTTACATGCACAAATTAATGTGAAAAATTAGTTAAGCAAAATGAAAAAAGTAACAAAATAAAGAATTCTTTTCAACTTTTTTCATTTTGCTTAACTAATTTTTGGCATTACTTTTGCATATGATTTCAGTAAACGATTTTGAATAATAAAATTTTTTGATTATAATTATTAATTATTTTATTAGTAAACAAAAAAGGCGCGCCATCTCTCCGGGTTTTAATCTAATCTGAATTTTTAATTATCCTACTCAGTAAACGATTTTGAATAATAAAAGTTTTTGATTATAATTATTAATTATTTTATTAGTACACAAAAAAGGCGCGCCATCTCTCCGGGTTTTAATCTAATCTGAATTTTTAATTATCCTAGATAAAGAACATTAGCGTCTACGCTGTTCAAACAAATGAATGGCAATTATTATATGCCATAATCATACCACAATGTCATCTTGGTTCCAGAATGTGTATATACTTAGCTGCGCCGTCTCTCCCGACTTTTCCACATATACAAGAATATTTTTTCATCTGGTTTTTTTAGGCTTCTGCGATAAATTAATTAATTTAGTAAAAAATTTTTTATAACGAATAATTCCTTCTTATAATTATAAAATTTTATCATCATTTCAAATTTATTAATATTGTAAAAAATTGATTTTGTCGTTTTTAACTGATGAAATAATTAGGAGGAGTTAGAATATCTTATTATAGAAAGATTTATATAATCTTACACACCTACTACTGATTTGTCTAGAGAAAAGGATTAATGCTCGAATGATTTTCCAGAATTTATCGAAATTGGAGACATTTTTGAACGAAAACGTTAAACAGATGGAATTTTATTGTAAAAATCTACAATTAAAAAATATACAGCATGCTAAGCATACACATTTTCGTTGCCGAATATTCTTTATCTCCTTTTAAAATTATTTTTATCCAAATTTAAACACTGTTTAAATTAAAAAATACTTTTTATCTTCTTCTCCAGAACTGCCTATCGTATTTTGACTGATTATCTCGTTTTTCCTTTCAATGTCTTCGTTTATCTTTCCATCCATTTGTTTAAATATTTTCTCAAATAATTTATCTTCTCATCCATGTTATCTATCACCAAACGAAGGATAAAATAACGTGTTTTGAAATGTTATCGAATACATACACGTACAACACGGGGAGATATGTTTCACCTTATAGAAAATCGTGTTATATGAGAGACGCACATCACCAAACGAAGGATAAAATAACGTGTGTTTTGAAATGTTATCGAATACATTGGACTCACGTACAACACGGGGAGATATGTTTCACCTTATAGAAAATCGTGTTATATGAGAGACGCATTATCAGACGATTTTATACAAATTTAAACTTGTCTCCGAGTTCCGGTATTGATCGCATATCGCTGATGCGATGCGCATCAGTTTCTAATATAACTTTATTGTATATTAATTAACTTGTTTTAAAGAAGATTTCTTTTAATAGAGAAAAAAACAAAACAGAATACAGGTAACTAAATTTTAAAAATTATTATATACAAGTAGACTCCATATAACACGGACTCCGAAAAGGCGGATTCGTATAAACTGACGAAAAAGTTGAGTCGTCACGGAAACGAAATAAACATCGTTTGGTCTTTATTAAAATACAGTTAACGGCTATTATAAGTAACGGGTAAGTAATGTTAAAAAAATTTATCCTACGCGTTATAAGGGACTGTTTATTGCGGTGGTTCCCAACCTTTTTTTGGCCATGCTCCATCTAAGCATCTCTAAAATCCTGACACCCCCTCTGTGACAATCCTGATGCCCCTTGTGACATATAATTATTATTATTCAAAAAGTGAACTTCTATTCACGTAGAGAAAGCCTAAAAGGCTATTAATTTGGTCTAAACAGGCTTCCAAAAACATGATAGGCTATCCATGAAACAGAAAAATAAAAGAACGAAAGCACAGTTGAAGTATTGAGGAAGAAATCAATAAAATAAAAGGCCATTAGCTCGGTCTAAACGAGCTTCCAAAGAACATGGCATCCATGAAAGAGAAAAATAAAAGAACGAAAAACCCATTAACTCGGTCTAAACAAGCTTCCAAAGAACATGGCATCCATGAAAGAGAAAAATAAAAGAGAAAAAGCACAGTTGAAGTATTGAGGAAGAAATCACTAAGAAATTGTTAAAATAATAATAACATGAAGTGATACGAAAACACAACAAATAAAATTTCAAAATCGCCGTGTACATTCTGATTTTAATTTTAAAAATATGTATGTTTATACGAAGCCCTTAAAATAATAATAAATGCAAACAATTCATTGTTAATAACTCATTGTCGAACTGCTCCCCCTTAAATATCAAATTTCCCCACGTTGAGAACCACAGGTTTACAGCGTTGTATGAGTACTAATCGCAATTTTTTCGTCGCGTTATAGAAGAGCGCGTTATTCGGGAGTTTAACTGTATTTAAAAAAAAATGTTCGAGTTAGGCAGAAATGCATTTTTATTTTTCCAAAAATGCCAGAAACACGGGAGTTTAACTGTATTTAAAAAAAAAAAATGTTCGAGTTAGGCAGAAATGCATTTTTATTTTTCCAAAAATGCCAGAAACTTCCATATCGATTAATCTAGTAAAAAATTAAAATATCGATGATTCGCACCGAATTTTCATCCACTCAAATATCTATCCTTCGGAATAAAATCGGAACACTCGATTTATTCCGGATCGCTACAGAACATTTTATAATTTACACTTTAGGAAACAATTCTTTTATTTTCTCTTTAAGTTTATATTCCGATAAGAAAACCGATTGGAAGGACACGACACGAATCTGATTTCCAACAACCGAAAATAAATGATGGCGATTTATAAATAAACAATGGTAAAACAGAAGAGGAAAAAAAAACTTGAAACTTTCAAAACTAAAGCCGAAAAAAAGAAAATCTAGAAATTCCAGTCATGAAGAAAGAGGGACTAACGGTAAGAGGTATTCCGAAGAGATCTTCAAATTCGATCAATTTGTCAACCTGCCACTCGACCGTCCACTTTAGTCGAGGTTTTCATTCTTCCTCTTAGTTTATCGTCATTCGTTGGAAATTTATTTAATTTCGGCATATTTACCAAACGTTTTAATCGCTTACACGCTAATTATCGTCGATACAAATATCCGTTGGCCATACAACGCAGATCATAATTCGCGTATTTATCGATCCATAGAGGAGGTGGCAGTTCCAATTAACTGGAGCGTAGTTAAGTTTTAGTTAAGTATGGAGGGCGGGAATAAATTGAACCGTAGACGAAACGGCATTTATCGTTTAATTGGTCGACGAATAATATTAATTGGTTTACGCACCTTCGAAATGTGTAGCTTTTGGATCGATAGCGAAACCTCCGAGAGAATCGTTGTTTTGTTTTAAACGACTGTTGACCTTATGGATCAAAGCGTCTTGATCTACATACTCGGTCTTCAAGATCAAGATGTAGTCGATCACCACTCCTGCCTTTCCCTGGCTGAAATGATAAAAATTATTACTGTACTAGTATAACAGAATCAAAAACTTAGGGCGCGTTCCAAATCTCAACAGTAAGTCATCAGTGATTAGTCTCTTTTGATGTCAGAAATAAACTCAACAACAGCTTGTTTTCTGTTTGACGATGATAATGATCTGTTACACTCTCTAACTTTTAAAATCTTATCATCTAACAGGAACTACTTTACACTCTCTAACTTTTAAAATCTTATCATCTAGCAAGAACTACTTTCGTTAGCGGTGTAAAGATCTAGCAGGAACTACTTTTTCTGCGACGTTAGAAAACGGTGTAAACCGATTGTACAACTCACCATCTCTAGATTGCGATGACTTTTTGCATTGGTTTACACCGTTTTCTAACGTTGCAGAAAAAGTAATTCCTGCTAGATGATAAGATTTTAAAAGTTAGAGATAATCATTATCATCGTCAAACAGAAACAAGCTGATGTTGAGTTATTTCGTGCTAGATGATAAAATTTTAAAAGTTAGAGAGTGTAACAAATCATTATCGTCATCGAAGAGAAACAACGACATTAAACAGAAACAGAAACAAGCTGATGTTGAGTTATTTCTGATGTCAAAACAGACTAATCATTGATAACTTACTGTTGAGGTTTGGAACGCGCCCGTATTAAAAATATGTAATTTTAATAAAATTAATTCTGTAGTAATTTATTTTTAACTGTTAACAGATTAGATTTGTTAAAAATTCAAAAAAATATAAGTCTAATCCTTATAAACTATATTAAGTTTTAATGTAGATTTTCAAATACTCTAGAGAAGGGATTCCCAACCTGGGATACCTGTACCCCTAGGGGGTACGGGAAGCTTGTCCAGGGGGTATGGTGAATAACAGGTAAATCAGTATATTACGCTATTAATATATTCCAAAAATATTTATGTTATCAACATTTCCGGGCTATTCCAGTGGGGCTGCATAGATTTTTTTCTCACTGCAGAATCCGATAACTCAAAATGCCCGGTTAAGATTCGAGATAGCTAGTGAAATGGCCAGATCGGCGCCCTCTCGAGGCTGGTCTCCGCGGTATCTGCACCTCCTTCTCTCACTGCAGAGTCCGATAACTCAAAATGCCCGGTTAAGATTCGAGATAGCAAGTGAAATGGCCAGATCGGCGCCCTCTCGAGGCTGGTCTCCGCGGTATCTGCACCTCCTACGCATGCGCATGAGTTCCGGATAATTTACTAAAAGCCAAAAAGGTTGGGAAACCCTGATCTAGAGGACGTCTTTCAAATTGGAGATATTTATAAGAATGATTCTCCGAAATTATCCGATTATTTCTCGAGATTTGCAATTAGTCCCCAAATCTTTAAATAGAGAACGCAGCATGCGCAGGCCGTGGACCGATAAAGTCCACGCATGCGCATGGGTTCCGGATAATTTACTAAAAGCCAAAAAGGTTGAGAAACCCTGATCTAGAGGACTTCTTTCAAATTGGAGATATTTATTAGAATGATTCTCCGAAATTATCCGATTATTTCTCTAGATTTGCAGTTAGTCGCCAAATCTTTAAATAGAGAAGTTTCCCCACAACTCTGACCGATAAAGTCCACGGCCTGCACATGCGCGAGGTTGAGTCGTATCGTTGCTTTTTGTATGTGTTTCGGTCCGAAAACACAACGATAAAACAGTCCTTTATCGTTGTATTTTCGGACTAGCCGATTCAACCTAGAATATTAAAATTTGCCGTCAGCGGTTTAATATAACAGACAATGTTTATTAGAGATGATAGAGGATAGAAACTAAATAATTTACGATAATACAGCGTCGTGTCGGCGGTTCGAACTAAGGAAATTTTATACAAACTGGAATGCGCGCTCAATGTTAGAAAAGCGAGGATGTAAACTGGTAGGCTGCGCGATGTATAATGTTTATTAGAGATAATAGAGGATAGAAACGAAATAATTTACGATCATACAGCGTCGTGTCGGCGGTTCGAACTAAGGAATTTTATACAGACTGGAATGCGCGCTCAATGTTAGAAAAGCGAGGATGTAAACTGGTAGGCTGCGCGATGTTTAAGTTGGCTATTTTCGTAAACGTGTATTCAATTCTATAGTTAATCGACTTTGTCTCGATGGGATACGTCTGGCATCAAAACAAAGTCAATTAATTATAGAATTGAATGCACGTTTGCGTAAATAACCAACCTAAAATCTTAACATCGCACAGCCTATCAGTCGACGTCCTCGTTTTTCTAACATTGGGAGCGTTCCAAAACTCAACAGCGAGTCATCAATGATTAGTCTCTTTTGACGTCAGAAATAACTGAACATCAGCTTGTTTCTGTTTCTGTTTAACGTCGTTGTTTCTATTTGACGATAATAATGATTTGTTACACTCTCTAACTTTTATAATCTTATCATCTAGCGGGAACTACTTTTTCTGCGACGTTAGAAACGGTGTAAACCGATGTCAACAGACTCACCATCTCTAGATTTCGATGACTTTTTAGCATCGGTTTACACCGTTTTCTAACGTCGCAGAAAAAGTAGTTCCTGCTAGAATCTTAAGATTTTAAAAGTTAGAGAGTGTAACAAATCATTATCATCGTCAAGATTTTAAAGTTAGATAATCATTATCATCGTCAAACAGAAACAAGCTGATGTTGAGTTATTTCGTGCTAGATGATAAAATTTTAAAAGTTAGAGAGTGTAACAAATCATTATCGTCATCAAACAGAAACAACGACGTTAAACAGAAACAGAACGAGCTGATGTTGAGTTATTTCTGACGTCAAAAGAGACTAATCATTGATGACTTGCTGTTGAGGTTTGGAAGGCACCCAATTGACAAGCGTATCCATCCATCGCACATAGCGGCGTTACAATTGCTGTTGAGGTTTGGAACGCGCCCATTGGCTACGTTCAGCAGACTCAACGGTTCTAAGTGAGGGTTAGCGGTTGGTGTATCATATCTACTGAACGGCAAGTAGTAACAGGAGGCGCGATTATTGAAAGAAAATGAAGCCCGTTGTAAACACCATTAAACACGTATACTTTATATATTATCATTTGTTCTTTTGGATTAATAAATCCATGGGCGCAGCCATCTCGAAATAACTCAACATGTTGGATAGTAGCGTAAATGAAATCCGCTACCAAACGTGACGTCACTCACTCAATAAGTTCGATAGTAGCGCTACCTCGAAGACCCGTTCAGCAGAAAATCTCTCAACTGTTCCACAACAGTCGAGTCTGCTGAATGCAGCCATTTAGTATGCGATTGAGCAATCAATCCAGTATAAAACGTTCTTGGTTCGAACTAATTTTGAGTTCGACTACCGATAACTTTCCGAAACGATACGATTTTCTCATTTAGTTATCGTTCGGAGCCGGATAGTAGCTGTGCGGAAACTTCCTAATGCTTAAGCAGGGCCGCATTTATCATAAGGCGCATTAAGCGCAAGCTGGGGCCTAACTCTCTATGGAGCCACATTTTAAAACCTTACTCCTCATAAACAACAATATAAAAAGCAGCCCAGTTTTAATTGCGAAATAAAATATTTATTTTTAAATATTAAATTCATAATTGAAATTGAAATAAACTTGTTATTTTGGGGCCTCATAATGATGTCGCGCCTAGGACCTTTAAAAGTATAAATGTGGCCCTGTGCCGAAGTACAGGCCGAAACAATTGGTAAATATTTTATGGATTCCTCGTCCGCTATGGTATTCTTCCATATTAATTTAATAAATTAAAAAAATTTTTATTCTTTCCAACAACTTTCAATTTAGTAATCGATAAAAAACGATATAAAAACAAAAAACATAAAAAATAGTTTTTATACTCCAACCATTACGTCGAAGAAACAAATTTTTAACAATACGCATAACATACAGTATCTAGATTTCTTTAGTCGATCTTACGAATGAATGGAGATGTACCGAGTTTAGTAAATCTACTAGAAAAGTCGAAAAAGAAAAGTCTTTTCATTTCAAATCTGGACAATAAATTTATTACACGTATCGGTGGTCAAGATGAGAAATTTTTCCAACAACTGTTATCCAGTTAGAATAATATAACCTATCATAATTAAGTTATAAATAACATTACATGGAAATATTTGCTATGATTTTTTCTATAAATTGAGTCGATAAATAAATATTTATTAATTTTAAAAGCATTATAATGACCACGTTAGAGACTATTAGCTCTCTAGTCAAATAATTCTAACCAAAATTATTTTTTTAAATAATGGCTCTAAACCAGTGGTTCTCAACCAGGGGGAATTTAGTATTTGAAGGGGAATCGGAATCACTAATGAAATAAAATAGTGTCCATTATAAACTATTTTTTGCCATAATGTTTATTTATCATAAATAATGTTTTTTAATTTAATCTTAAAGAGAAAAAAACCTTTTTTTACAACTTATTCCTTGACTAGGCGTGTCGCATATTTCAAAAATAAGTAAAGTTTTTGTTAAGACCGAGAAAACTTGGGCGTGAGAAAAAAGGAGCCAATGTCTATCGTTTATTTATTTATTTGCTAGGTTTGTTTTCTTTTTGGTTCCTCCAAGGATTGATTAGAAGTTGGAACCAAAAGTAGTAGAGGTGGAAGAACGAAAACAATGTCTAATCTAATTCTAATTGTAATTGTCGTACGATATATAGATAAGAGCAGAATGCAAAATATACCTTTTGAGTTAAGGCCGTGACACACTGAATGCGACACGAAGCGAAACGGAGCGAAGCGAAGATGACAGAAAAGTTTGCATCCTTCGCTTCGCGTTGCACAGCGCCGCAGCCTATCTATATTGCAGTCTCATGTTACTTCTCATGTTTCATGGATTTGCCGATAGAGATCGTTGGCGGAGTGTGGTTGATTTGTTATTAGAATGAAACGATCGTATATTTTCGGTATTATTTTAATTTCATATGATATAGATATGATCTTTTTTGTACTACTAAGACAAATTCTATATCTGAATCCCAACCACACGCTTGAACTTTCGCCATTTTCCAAGTTAATAAAACATTCGTTTCTATTGGTTGATTGCTTCCTTCGCGTCTTGCCGCACCATATTGTTCGCGCGTGCTGATTGGTCAAAGTTCAAATTTTTCATCTCATTTTGCGCGCGGCCACGAGCGTTAACTCGAGTAGCCGCACGGAAAAACCTAGTCCAAGACACACTGTACGCGCGTAAGCGCGCGAAGTTGCTTTCTTAAGGCTGGGTCTCACAGGCGTAAAACACGACGTCAGTACGCATTTGAAATGATTAAAATTCTGTTATAATCAAGGGATTTTAGGCAGTATTAGGACCTAATTGAGAATCTACTTGCACTATAATAACTCATAATCATCAATTTATGTAACTGATCCACATTCAATGATTTTAAGTTTCAATTCACTCAAACTCTTGCCAATTTTTCTGATATGTTTCTTTGTCTACTTCACATACTATTTCTAATTAATTGCCAAACTAATATTTGTGGAATTTTTATATTTATTTTTTTATAGTATGAATGATATATGAATTTATTGATTTTTATTAATATTTTAATGAATAAATTTCTTTGCAAGGATGTTTCAATTATTTGATTTCATTTATTTTAATCAACGTTTATAATATATAAAATTTATACAGATTTATACAGAAAATTTTAAAAATGGTTTCATCAAAGAAATAACCAGTCTTTAATAAAATTTTTAGTTTATTCAATTATGATTAAAATGTTATAAAAATTAATTAATTTTTAAAGTTCTTCAATCCATCAATGGGAATAGTTAATGACAGTATCTGTCATAAAAATGTTGTAATACATTAAAAAAATTTCAAAAATTTTATGATATTGAATAAATTCATAATATATATTTTAATCTAAACAGAGTTCATAAAAAAAAAATACTTATTTTATACATTTATTTATTTTCACAAATTAAATGAAATACTTACCATTGTAGTAGAAGAAATTACACCACTCATTTTTAAATTTTCCAATTCTTCAGTCATTTTGGTGGCTAAAGCTTGTAGATATCCTCTTGCATCCTTTTCATCACTAACCCTAAGTATATTAAAAATTTCTCTCTTAAAATATCAATAAAAATTATTTTTAAATCAAATTACTATAAAATTTATTGCAATATTTAATCAGCCAAGGACAAATAACTAATTTGAATAATAATTTAAAAGTTGAGAAAAATAATTTAAAATTTGAAGCATTTATTTATTACCATTGAATTATTTCACTAATTTGTGCTTCCCACTGCGTTACAGATTCTTTTTTTTCCCTAATTTGAATGAGATCCTCCTCCAAGCGACGTCTATCTTCTTGTTGTCTATTAATCAATTCGGTTATCTAAAAAATAAAATTATTATGATTAATAGCTTAATATGAATTATAAAATTTATTTCATTTAAATTAATCATTATTTATCTCTTAAACTACTGCTTCGACTCGTATTCATACTACTTACTTTTATATTCAAGCACTATCAGCAGTTGAGTCTATTATGTTTTGCTCAGTAGCTAACTTTTTCGGTATTTATTAATCATTATTATTTTTCTTATTATAAGCTATTTCAATAACATTATTTGATTTTATAACTTTTTAAATTTAAAAATGATTGAACTTGACTCCTTATTATACCATTAATAATGAACCAATTTTGATCATTTCCAGCAGATCTGATCTTTTGGAAGATCTTAATAATATACAGGAATCATCCTACTTATGTTATACTGAATTATGATGTTCTGCACTTACATTGTTTTCCCAGTCAAATTTATTAATCAAAGTGAGAAAATTCATCTCTTCACTCTCTTATATTGCTCTTATGTTATAATTAAATTAGTATTTAATTTGCAAATAATCTACATTTCATATACTTATAAGCTTGTTTCGCTTCGCGTCGCGTTCAGTGTGTCACCGCCTTTAGGCTATGCTGGGAATGGGAGAATTATATTCTGAACTAAGTTGAAAAGGGGGGATGGAGCAAAAAAGGTTGTGAACACTGGTCTAAACCCATAATAATTTTTGAATAAATTGTTAATTTACTAATTAAAATTAATTTGACCGAGAACGAGAAATGGAGCAAAAAGGTTGTGAACACTGATCTAAACCCGTAATAATTTTTGAATAAATTGTTAATTTACTAATTAAAATTAATTTGACCGAGAACGAGTGTCTACCAATTAATAACGATTTAATTATTTGAAATAAAAGTCGTCCTCACTCGGATTCGAACCGGTTACCTTTAGGATAATTTCCAAACATAGTTTCTAGCCTTATTCTAAAGGTGTTACGAGTCCAAGAATCCACTGTTAGTTCAAATTATTTTAAATTAGTAAATTAACAATTCGTTGGAAAATGATTACCTCTAGAGCAACAGTTCTCAATCTTTTCATAAATGCGTACCACCAAATCAAAATTGAAAAATTTCAGTACCATCAACAAAAATATGCCTCATATACAAATAGGAAGTCAAGATTATACCTTTTCATAAATGCGTACCACCAAATCAAAATTGAAAAATTTCAGTATCATCAACAAAAATATGCCTCATATACAAATAGGAAGTCAAGATTATGCACGTACCATTAATCATCTGTCGCGTACCACCATGGTACGCGAGAGATGATTAGTGACCTGTGGTACGCGTACCCCAGGTTGAGAACTGCTGCTCTAGAGTTATCGACCGAAGTATATAAAATATGACCAATTGTGGCCAATTTTGGTGGCCAGACGTATCCCATTTATGTTAATAGATGTGATGGTCAGTTCCTAACAAAGTCAATTTGCTATATCGTGGAATTTACGTTGGCTTCCGCCATGTTGTTGGCCAAAATTATGTATTGGTCAGCTTCGTTTTTCTAACATTGAGCAGTCCATCCAGTTTGTATACAGTTTAGAAACATTAACAGAAACATTAAAACAGCGGCACCCAAACAGCCGGATAAACTAAAGATTTTCGTATCCGTGGTACAAAAAATCTGAAGTTTTGCTTGTTTAATGTTAGATAAAAATCCTTTTCGAATCATCTATTAAAAATTTAAATAGTTAATAAAATATTTATGTTTATGTATATCGTAATTTCGTTGGCATCAATTTCAAAATATGAGAAGAAAAATTAGTTTTTTTCCAATTCGTCCTACTCGGTTCAGAAATGATTAAATTTTATAATTACTTAAAAAAGCTCAGTTTGAAAGATTAAAAAAATTCGATTCTTTTTACCAACAGAAAAACTATTTCTTTTTATTTAAAAAAATAATAATAAATACGACAGAATGCGTCAGTAATTTGCTGCTCCAAGATATTTTAGTTTTCTTTTACATCTCCGAACAAAAAAAAAAAAATGAAAAAAATGAACGATTATCACTAGGCGACTAATCGGATTTATTATAATTTACAGTCGACCGCATTCGATGGTAATTAATTTAAATGTTTAATTAATATATTCGATTTTAATTAATTCATATTTTAAATTGGCTAATTAACAATGGCGGATGGGAGTAATTGGTGGCCTTATGTTTAAAATTGGGCGAATCCGTCGGTGTTCATTGTATTACGTCAGCCCATAGCGTAAAATTACCGGCCCGTTCCACCACTTATAAAACGATATTTTTATTTTATAATTGATAACTTTTATTTTTTATATTTAATTAAGGTTCTTAAAAATAAAATTGTAATATTTATGATTTCGTGGTAACTATACTTTTAACATTAGGGAGTTTCCGCACAGCTACATCTCGGCTCCGACCGATAACTAAACGAGAATATCGTATTGTTTCAGAAAGTTATCGGTAGTCGCTTCTGCAACTCAATGTTAGTTCGAGCCGCCGACACTATAATCTACTTCTACTTCTATTAGGGAGGTTGTAGTTGAACTTTGTCCTCCGATCTGATTGATGGGTTAGTCACGACACTAAAATCTGATTCACAGATGTTTCACTCGGCACATTTAGTGGAAATTTCAACGATAGCGTCCTCTTCGTTATGTTATTTTTCTAATTTAATATTATTAAAAAAAGCTTGTACATTTAACTATATTAATGTCAGATTTTCAAAATTATTAAATAATTTAGTTTGAATTTAAAAATTATTGTTTTTGCTGAATTAAAATCACGTGAAATGCATAACGTGAGTTCTCAAGTTTGAGCTTAGACTGAGCGCCATTATTCAAAGTTAGCGGCACATTCCGGCGAGATGTCACGTGGTATTCGGTGACGTAAATCGGTTGAAGCGCCATCTCTGTACTGCGAGCAGCTCTCTGATTGGCTAACGAATGCTCTCCAAAGTTTCCAAGGCTGGTATAGGGAGTGGAACATCTGTATAAATCTAATCTGTGGTCTGATTCACTTTGGCTGTGGTTCGATATTCGTCGGTTCTCTCACAGTTCGCACTACGTCGGTTCGATATTACCTGGTTTCCTCACTTTTGTGGTTCTTTATTCCAACTGACGTCAAGATTGGATCGCACGGAGTTGGCACGATCTAAACCAGTGGTAGTCAACCTTTTTATACCTACCGCCCACTTTTGTATCTCTGTTAGTAGTAAAATTTTCTAACTGCCACCGGATCCACAGTAATGATGATTTATAAAGTATGGAAGTAACTTTACTTATAAAATTTATAAAGCAGAGTTACAGCAAGTTAAAGCATATAATAATATTACTTACCAAATACTTTGTCAGACTTTTGCTAAGTTTGGCAGAATAAATCTTTATAAAACAACTTACTGTAGTTAAATCTATTTTTTTTTATTTATACTTTGCATACATAGAAGCATGAAGTCTGATGAAATTAGACAAATTTTTTAAACAGTACTTTAAAAAATTTCCATTTCAATGTTTTTAAAAAGTCAATTAAATTAAAAAAGGAAAGTACTTCAGTATTGGACAAAACCCTTACCGCCCACCATGACAGCTGGAACGCCCACTAGTGGGCAGTAGGGACCAGGTTGACTACCACTGATCTAAACTATCTCAGGAGTAGGGTTGACTTCTAACCGCATGCGCAGTGGGGCGAAGTTCAATCTTCTTCAATGCCACCCAATTTATACAAATGTGTAGCGTGCTTTAATATATCAATATAATCATAGTTTCTTGTATCATTTACGTCACTAACAATTAAACATGTAGATAATTTACTAAAAATATTTATGAATGCCTCCATCTTAAATCATGTGACCTGGCTCACTGAACTGGTTCTTTATTCAAACGAAACTGTGACGTCAACCAAGAAAACCGAGAAGGTTTAGTTAGTGTAGTACGTGGAATATCGAACCACAGCCTTTAAGTTGAGACTGACGTCATAAGTGCTTGAAATATCGTTTATGCGATTTAAGTCAAAAACGTTTTTTAATAGCCATTTCGTCTGTTAACGAGATTTCGTAGTAGCGTTCGACACTCGGAGCAGACGATAACTCGATTCGTAATGGCGTCTACTTCGAGATCTGGTTAAGGAAAATAGCTTGGTGTTCAGAAGAAGCGAATTTTGCATGTTTACGGCAGATCGGCGAATCTCCATCCGTAAATGCGAGTGAATGAAACTGGTGGAACTAACTACTGAATTCACAGGTTTATCGAGAGCTACAATTTACAGGGTTCGTAAATTATTTCGCGCAAAAAAAAAAAAGAAAATTTTTACCTGAAGCCATCTATTTCAATTTCTTGCACATTCTCGTTCAAGTCGGTCCGATTGAAAAACTCTTCCAGCTAGAAAATATAATATTTAAATATATAATATTCTCTTTACGCATTCCGTTATTATAAAAAAACTTGTTTAAAAATAAACAGACCAAAATACGTATATTTTTCGCAGTTCTTTTATAATCCGCGGTGTGATGATGAACCAATTCCGGTTTCCAATCTAATCCCCGGACGATCTTCAGCACTCCCGCCATCTTGGTTAACGGTGGTTTTTCGGTGGTGGTGGCGAAGGTCGTAGTTTCTTCCCTTACTGTAGTATCCAGAAACGAAGCTGTTGTTTCCGATATTTTTTCCGACCAATTTCCTGTTACGTTTTCTACAGACGTATATGTTGTTACTTTGGTTACGTCTGTGGAAAAATCAACGCTCTGTTCGGAAGACGGTGTCGTATCCGATGCGCTATTACGTATTTCGGAATCTGTAACGGTAGCCACCGTAACGTTAGATTTATCTACCACAGACGATGCCGTTAAAGATCCGTTGGTAACAGTAGCTTCGACTTCCGACCATTGGTAATCTACAGTAGTGATATTAAAATTCTGTAGGCTGGCATTATTTGGGTCTGTAATTATTTCTGACGAATTATCATTGGCGTTATTTGTACTCGGACTGGTGGTTGACCAGTAATCGTCTGTTACGTTGAAATTCGAACTGATGTTATACCAATTCTGGTTCGACTCCGTTAAATTCTGACTAGATTCCGTTTTGTTTAGCGAATTTGTCGCATTTTCCTGGCCACCACCCATCAACTGAAGCGATACAGAAACTGTGGCTTTTATACCGACACCGGTTATATTTCTTCTGCTATAAGAACCGTTAAAGTGTTCATCATGGGCATGGTGTTTTCCAGAAGAGTTAAGAAGGCTGTTCGAATTAATTTCTGCATGACTTTCTGGCTTATTTACCGAAGGTACAATTACGTTGAATTTTAAAGGATTACTTCCATTAAAATACGCATTTTGGTGCGATTTATTATTTAAATTAAGGTTTTCTTCGATAATCGAAATGTTCGAAGTTTGGTTGGAATTGGTGGGCAGGCTGGCGTTAACTTTCCGAGTGTTTTCTTTGTTTATGTAAGAAATGTTCGAGTTAAGATCGATGATTGTTAAGTTTTCCAACTGGAACGAATTTCTTAATGGAGTTGGTAAAGCAATACTTATGGTTTGATTCTCCGAAGATGTTGGTAAAGTTTGATTTTCATTCGATAGTATCGAAGAGTTCTGAAAAGTTTCATTGCTAAGATAAATTTCTGAAACGTGACTGTCCACCCCAAGATGTTCTTTTATAGAGGAAACAGCGGCCGGGTTGGTCCTGTTTCTTTCTGAAAAGAAAAAAAAAGTAGAAAAACTTACAACGTATCAAAGAAACTGTCTCAAGAATCAAAATTCTAAATTTCTTTAGAAAGAATCGGTAATTGTATAATGATAAAATATAAAAGGACTTTTGGAAAAATAGAAAAAAAAATCGTATTATTGTATTTTAAATTGGTAAGTTCGATGCAAAGAAAATAATATTATTATTAGCGAATTTCTATTTAATACGCTTAAAGGAAAATCTCCAGTAAATCGATGTAACGAAAGCGTAAAATTGAAATTTTCTTTAGAAAATTGGAAAATTTCGACCATGGGGAACGTAGTTAACTGTAGAAACAGAAGGAAAATAACGAATTCTATTTTAAATATTCGAAAGATTTCGATGATATTAATAATTGGTGCGTGAAAAAATATTTTTGATTAGCCTATCTGACCGAGTCAACGATAAAATCTAAATATAAATTTTAATGCGGTACCGGTATTAGATTTAATAACTAACGACGTCTAAGTAAAAATATATTCTTTATAGAAGGAGAAGGTGGGATAAAGACATCGAAATCAATATAATGTCTAAAAAGAAATGGAAAACATGTTTCGTCATACGTATATAAGGGAAACTGCGCGAAGAAACGAGCATCGAATGAATGTCGAAAGACATAACGAAGAAATAATGAGACTACCCGAGACATTTTATAAGAGGACAAAAATGAGATGGAAATGTATCAACCTGGATACGAAATGGAGGAGGAATTCGAATGATAAAATCTCGGTAACCTATGAATGATGATGTGGAAGAAAAAGAGAACTCAATAAAATGTAGTGGAACACGACCAATATAATAACATTACTGTCGTCTCCATAACACCGTGTAAACTGGAATGAAAATCAGAAAAATTTGGAGGAAGAAAATCAATAACGCTAATTATCATCTTTAATTGTTTTAAGTCCGCGTAATTAAACAAACTCGGCTGTTTTTGAGTAATTCAAATATTTTTTTTTTCTAATTGAAAATTATTCGAACTAAATAATATTCAACTATTCGCATTTCATTTTAATATTTAAATGAAGTTCCATATCCTTCCATTTTGTTTACCGCAGTCAGTAGACATCATATATATATTTCCGTGAATGTGGTAATATCTCTTTTCCTTCAACAAATCTGTTTTAACGGAAAATTATATCTATAAACTATAAAACAGAAGATATCGATCCATGCGTCATTAGTTTAGATCTATTTTGCCATCATCCTGTATCTACTACACTGGTTATGGCCTGATTAGTTTGATTAAGCCAGTATAACGCACGAGGGCTATACTATATCTGGCGGTGTCCACTTATAGAACTCATCACAAGCTGTTCAATACCCATGATGGGGTCATTCGAATGGTTGAAGCCGGACCCGGATCATGAAAAATTGGAGGTATAGGATCCGGATTTGAACCCGGATCCTCCAGGGTGATAGGCCATCCAGCCGATATTATCGCCTGGAATGACCACCAAACGAAACATTAATGTAGATTTTCGATCAAACTTGTGTAATCAGGGCCGGCGAAAGTGGGCCTGCAGAACCTGTATTGCAGGCGAGCGCCATTACAAGGTGTGCGCCATTTCGAAGTGTTAGTAGCGCCGGCCCTACGTGTAATGAATCGAATTTGCAGATATGAGTCTTCTTTCCATGGTTATATCGTACCGTATCGATAAAAATCGAAATATACGTCCTAGCAGTGATTGGCTACCTATTAAAATGGAAAATTCACGACCAACAGCTGTCATGGCTCAATCAAAACATTCTTAAAAATAAAAACAAAAAAATTAATCGAATACGGACATTTTTCTATCGAGGAATCTGTAGAAACAATAAATTTTGGAATTATACAAAATCCGATGCGACTTACCTACTTAAATCGATAATAGGGAAACAAAAGAAAAAATAGTAGCGATGCAAAAATAGTTTAGTAAGAGTAAGTATCGGATTTACTACAAAGTGAAATTGAAAACAGAAAAAAAATCTTAACCGTCCGTATTTAAACTGGAAACTAAGAAGGAAAAAATATATGAAGCAACTCGAGAAAAATTAGAAGATATAAATGTTGTTACCACTCCGAGATGCGAAGAGAAATCATCACAAAAATATCAAAAAAAGTCATAAATCGTATCAATCTTATATCCAGTAACAGAAAAGAAAGATTTACGATTTTGGCCAAAATGGAGGGAAAAAAAAAAATGTACTTAATGTTGTATATGACATAGTAAAATGATAACGTCATTAAATACAAAAGATTAAAAAAACCATTAGAGATAAACCGCGTATTGGCCGACTTCTATACTATAGATTTTTGCTTTAACCTAGTTTACATATATCAAACTAAAGTATGACAATGGAAAATTAAAGTAGCGCAGTAATCAATTACTCGGAAAGCATAATATGTAATTTAATAACACACGCTATACAGCGGAGAGACAGAAATGTAATCGGATCATCGAAGCTCTTCACAAAATAAACGTACAAAACGACACTACGCTAAGAGAATCGAATGAAAGTGAATGATAAAAATAAGTAACAAATAATTAGAATCACACTAAAATAATGCGCGTAAGACAAAAAAAGTAGGCCTATATATTGATCCGAATTATTGTAGCATTAATAGAGTTAATATGTACAGCTTACAGAATAATAATGGCTACGGTTAAAGAATACAGTGATTGTAGTGAAATGAATACGTGACTCCAGGAAAAAAAGCTTTTAAAGAACAAAAGAAGAAACCAATCAAAAACTGTATAGAAAACAACAAATGGTGAAAGTCAGTAGAGAGTATCGGTACAATAGAAATAATGAAAATATCGTTTAGCGAATGTAACAATTAAAGGTGGGACCATTTCCACCCCTTAAATCAAAAGAGAAAAATAGGTTAAAATTATTTTTAGCCGCCTTTTGATAAACGAAACCGATCCATACTTCTCTAACCATTCAAAAAAAATTCTATTTTCCTTCCTTTTTTGTATTTCTAGTAGGCTTTCGTGGCTATAATAGTCGAATGGGGAGCGGCCAGACTTTAATCTCCAAATATTATAAAAAAAAAAGAAAATTAATACGAAAATAAAGTTAAATAGATTTATGTAAAAAAATTTTACACCATACGAAGAAATCATCAAAAATGCCGAATGCTAGAAAATATTAAATTTCAACCAGAAGTTAAAGAGTGGACTCCCGTACAACGCGGGGGATATGTTCCCCGTTATAGTAAATCGCGTAATACGAGACAAGCATTTATCAGACGATTTTATGAAAATTTAAACTTGTCTCTGATTTCCAGCATCAATCGCATATCGCTAATGAGATGCGCGTTAGTTTAGAATATGATTTTATTGTTTTCAGTGTGTTAATTAACTTGTTTTAAAGAAAGTTTCTTTTAATAAATGAAAAAACAAAAACACAAGATAACTAAATTTAAAATACAAATAACTAAATTTAAAAAAATACATACAAGTACATCAGGTATAATACGGACTCCGAAAAGGCGGATTCGTTTAAGCCGACGGAAAAGTTGTTAAAGTTGTCATGGAAACGAAATAAACATCGTTTGGTTTTTATTAAAATCAACGCATATTATAAGTAACGGATAAGTAATGTTAAAAAAATTATCCTCACGCGTTATGCGGGCCTGTTTAGTGTTGTGTAAGTACTAATCGCAATTTTTTTTTGTTGCGTTATACGAATTCGCGTCATAGGTGAGCGCGTTATACGGGAATTTATTATAATTTAAAATTAAATAGAACGTGGCCAATATCCTAAATGATAGGATTATTTATAAAAGTTTGGGCAAACAATATATTTTATTTTATAAATGATATCCCATCATTCAATTAAAATTTTATTCACCAAAAAGATGGCGAAATTTTTACCAAATTTTATGATTTACGCCACTGACAGTCGATACTCGACTAGCCGATTAAAAAATGGAAGTAACAAATTTCGTACCACAAAATTATCGGTATAAATAGTACCGGGTCTAGAGTTTTTAGCGCCCTCTCGAGTGGTCAGTTCTGAAAAATAAATAAATCCATAACAGTCCGCTCACTGTTTAAATTATGTGTAAAAAATAATTGTCTCGCTGCAATAATAATAATAATAATAATAAAATGCGTCCTTTGGCCTCCTGTCGATCGTATATTGAGCCAGCCCTGCGTATAAATTCTGGCTACGAGATATTAACCACAAATTAGTTTAAAAGATTTCGATTCTAAAAATATAAATGACGGCTCTTTAAACTCTTCTGACAGTTCGAAGACATAAATGACAGCCGTTTAAATTCTCGGATAATTCGACTACATAATAAATTCCGAATAAGTTGTATCGCTGGTATAAAACTCTAAATACATCTCACCTACGTTATATATTCTCGATTAAAGCGTAAAATTGCGTTGGCATTTATAAATTTCTTCATAAAAATTACTTTACGAAATTTTCGGAACGATCTTGTTATGATTATTGTTGCCAGGATACCGGATGATACCAACGATTTCTTATTCATTTATATAGACAAGGGCGATGAAGAAGATGGATAGAAAAATGTTGTCGATAGAAGTCGACTGATAATCTTTGTTATATTGGACAAAAAATATGACAAACTTTTTTGTTAGGTGACTAATAACGTCTTGATGTTAAATCGATATTATATTAGTCCATTTGAGCCGACGGATGATAGAAAAACCTCCGAAGAGAGACGAAAATAGAAAAATGCCATTGGTATATTTAATATTACAAGATGGTTTCCTCGAGTGTATTAATCCGCTGGCGCTAAGCCAGACTAGATTAACCCAAATGGACTAACATAATGGTGTTTAATAAAGAGACTAAACTAATAATATGTCTTAATATTTAATAAAGGACTAAGCTAACGGACTAAGTTAAGCGGATTAACTCGACGTAAACAGACAAAAACGAATTTAGTAACTGGAGAGTTTTATTATTATTATTAACGTCTCGGTAGCTTACTGGTAATTTTAAACGAAGAAGAGTGACAATTAGCACCGATCGCCATAATTTTGGCTAACTATTCTTCGACTTTGGGTAAATATTTTGCATTTTCCCCTTCGATGTTGGGCGAGCGTAGTGGATGGACTCTTCAATGTTAGAAAAACGAAGCCGTCCATAACAAACCATCAATATGGCGGACGCGAACGTAATTTCGACAATATAGCAAACTGACTTCGTTTTGGTGGTCAGATGCATCTCATTTATGTTAATAAGTATGGCGACCGGCTTTTAATAATTAATAAAAAGAGTACAGTACCTCAATATCGAGTATTATACCACGTGACTCCCCACTTCGGCGGCTACGCTTTCGCTGCCCCCTGGCCATTAAAAGGAGCCATCCAGTTGTGGCCGAGAGTTACGATTTAGAGCATTATTAGAAAGAAAACCGAGGAAATTTCGTGATTTTTATCTTAAAATCCTAATTATGTCTCATCGTTTCGGTTTTGTTCCCCCGTTCGTCAGGTAAAAATGCTAAAAGTTTCGGATATAATTAGCCACCTTACGTTTCAGTTAATTTGTCCCATCCAAATAAAAATTATTTTGGAAAGCATTTATTAGCCGTAAACTTTTTAAAGAAAAAAACCTGACAATTTTTCGTCAGAATCTATTTTTTACGACTTTTTTCCCGAGTTATAAACGTAGTTCTACATATACGATAAAAACCGATAAAAGTGGCGAAATGGCAAAAATTGGGTATAAAAAGGACGAAAAGAAAGAGTGCGGACGACGAAAAACAAAAACATTTTCTTGAGTGAAAACCGAAATGGAAATTAGCCACCTTACGTTTCAGTTAATTTGTCCCATCCAAATAAAAATTATTTTGGAAAGCATTTATTAGCCGTAAACTTTTTAAAGAAAAAAACCTGACAATTTTTCGTCAGAATCTATTTTTTACGACTTTTTTCCCGAGTTATAAACGTAGTTCTACATATACGATAAAAACCGATAAAAGTGGCGAAATGGCAAAAATTGGGAAGAAAAAAGATGGAAAGAAAGAGTGCGGACGACGAAAAACAAAAACATTTTCTTGAGTGAAAACCGAAATGGAACAATAACAGTAGAAAAATTAAGGGGAGAAAAAAACTAACTAGCTGCGACAACCGAAAATACGACAATTTACTTTCTAGTCGCAGTCTTGTTTAGAAAAATAGCCAATCCTTTTATTTAATTTTCTATTCGAATAACAATAAATTTTTCTAAAAATTTCCATCGGTTCGATGGAAATTTTTAGAAAATAAATTTACATACGTAATACAATTATATATTACGAGTTTTAAATTTATCTTTTATGGCCGATAACCGTGTTAAAATCTTGTACCTACCACAGCCTATATTGTTATATTGTATACAAAAAATTATTTTTAACGCAAACGTAGGCGGTAAGAGGTACGAACCGATGGAAATTTTTAGAAAATAAATATACATACGTAATACAATTATATATTACGAGTTTTAAATTTATCTTTTATGGCCGATAACCGTGTTAAAATCTTGTACCTACCACAGCCTATATTGTTATATTGTATACAAAAAATTATTTTTAACGCAAACGTAGGCGGTAAGAGGTTCCAATTATAAATTTATAAGATTAGCGAAGCGACATCTGTAGAAAAATGGATATTTAACGAACGGTATAGAAGGTGATGTTATGATGTTTGATATTAAACGCGCGAATAAGTACGAGAAAATAATTTTTAGAAATAAAGAAAACGCGATACAATGATAGTTTATTTAGTAACCAAAGAATGGACGAAACATCGATTAATTAAGGTTTTAAGTCCGCCTTTTCTAAATACCAACATTCAGGACCGGCGCTAAGCTGGACCTGCGAAGCTAAAATGGGCGTCCCAAACAAATGGCAATTTATTTATTTATACTAACAATTCGAAACGGCGCACGCCTGCCACGCAGACCCTGCAGGCCCTGACTACATTAGTAGGAGGTAATGGTCCGGATTGCTTTCCATCTTCACCCCCCAAGTTGCGAGTATAGAAAATTCGCTATACTTTTTATAGTCAGAAATATTAAAGGCGATGTAGCGGTACCAAGATATTTTACAACTGTCGACCAATTTGAAGTCGAACGAGTTCTTCTTAAGGTCGTTTCTCCCTAGTACGCTCATCTTTTATTCTAGGTAGCGCGCGTGTTGTTAGTTTAACAATAATAACTATGATCTCGATAGTCCGTCCAACCGATGCTATCGGACGACGGAGAGAATACGACCTGCAATTTTTCTATAGTAACTTATCGATCTAGCGTAACCATCAGCGTTTAAAGAACTAATTACTTCCGTCATAAATAAATGAATATATTAAGTTGCCAAAAAAATTATGGAATCGACGTATATACATTCATCCTTCCTAAATCTTGACCTACATTTTTTCTTCAAGGGCGACAACTTTTAATTTTCGTAGATGAACATTCTTTACCGATCAACATTCAGATTTTTATTAACACCATCAAAATTTTCTCTATCGGTCATGACCGTGTTAAAAAATGCGTAAGTTGCCATAAATATCTTATTTTTTATCGATGGTAACGGTTTCGTTAAACACGCAATTTGACATTTAAGAAAAGTAAGGGTGGAGAACAAAAGTATCGTTTAAAATTATAAAAAAAAGTAAAGATAAAGTCGACGTGCTGAGTAAGAATGGCTTTATTTTATCGGGCGAATTCTCAGCTGATATTCAATGTCATTGATGTCGAGATCCCTGTCTTCTATACGTCTTCGACTTAAACCACGACAGGTTTTTCGAGTTTCGCTTCTTTCTCCTAGATAAAGCGAAAGAATGCGACTCGACACACATCCAGCAACTTCTTTTTATTTTAATAAAAATTTAATTTTAAAAGTTTCGGGAAAACTAAAAATTATTCGCGCTAACAACACTTTCTTTTAAAATACGCTTCGATTCTCATAACTCATTTCTTATCCAGCTCTCTCTCCTTTTTTATTTTTTTATTTTACCCTTTTCCTCCTCGGTACACCCGGCAATATATTACTAAATTTTGCATATTGAATTATTGATTAATATATTAAAGTATTTCTGAATATTTTAAAGGTATGGCCGAACATATCGAATGCCGAATATATTAGGGAAAAAATTGGAATGTGGATAAAATATGCCAAAGTTTTGCTGGATTTGTTGTTGTTTTTACTTAATTTAAGTGACAAACAAACAAAAGTTTGACAGATTAAAATTTAGAGAGAAATATGATTGGCGTGGACTTCATTTAGTGATCTGGTATAGTAATGGAAACGACTTTAGCGCGACTATAGTGTAAAGTACGGTATGTATATAAAATATTTCCGTCTTTCTGACTGTCTTACATTCTTAGTAGTTGCTAAACTACTCGGGAATCAATTTGCATGCGACATTTTGGTCAAAAATTACAGAAACTCGAAAAATGGGTCGAACGCGTTACCCATTTTCTACTATTCCTTATCATAGAATTTCGCCAACTTTCTCTTTCCGCTACATTTTTTCCTCAGTACATAAAAAAAAGTCTATTTGGGTAGTCGAAAGAAATCTTTCCTAGTTTTATAAATATACAAAACGGAAAATAAGATAAACTTATTTTATATGTGGCTAAAAACAATTTTGGGAGGCCAACTTGGATGGTAACAGAACGAGAGACATTAAAAAGCTAATTTCACTAGCATAAAAAGAAAAACCAAATAATTACTGTACATCCAGTTATTTTTTCTTTAAATACGGTCGGGTTTCTTTTTATGCGGTAGATACGTTCCACAGAAAACCGCATATAAAAAGTCGCACAAAAAAGGGCCTAACTTACGTTGAAAAATTAGAGATATGTTCCATAATTTTCTAAAACCGCATAAAACTGAAGCAAAGAATTAAAACAAACTTAAAACCGAATAAAAAAGTTGATAAAAATTCAGGAAAATAAGAATGCCTTTGTTTGTTTTAAAGCTTTATTCATTTAATTTTTCTAAAAAGTAACAATTTTTTTGCATTTTTCATCAAAGTTATCGTCGCTATTAGACAATAATTCTGATGAAAAATTTCCTGAAACTAATCACAAAATAATACTTAAAACAGATATATAAAAACTAAAATAACACATAAATAAATAAACTATGCAGAAATCATTCATTTTATTGTAATTTTAAATATTCCTATTGTTGTAGATGCCGCCATATTATGATGTAGGCAGATTTATGACGAAGTTTACGTAAGCAAAGCCAAAACAAATTTCTGGTTTCTAACCCATTTAGCGGTTCGTCAGCTGATGTTAGCACCATCTCGTAATTATAATAATTATTAATTTTACAAATCAATGAGTGGCGCCATCTAAAATGTGTATAGTGGAGTGTATCAAAGGATATGAATGGATAGTTCATTATGTATAAAGGGAAAACTGAGAATTTGCACGAAATATGCACCGCATAACTTAAAAATTGATAAAAAAAATACGCATAAAAAGAGACCCGACTATTTCTTTCGAAAGCCATCTAAAAATGCTTACAGCAAATTCCCCTATAACGCGTTCTTCTATAACGGGACGAAAAATTACGACTAGTACTCGTACAACGCTATAAACAGTCCCGTATAACACGTAGGATAATTTTTCAACATTACTTATCCGTTACTTGTAATATCCGATGATTGTAGCAAAAACCAAACGATGTTTATTTCGTTTCCATGACAACTTTAACAATTTTTCTGTCTGCTTATACGAATCCGCCTTTTCGGAGTTCGTATTATACCGGGTCTTCTTGTATATATATTTTTTAAAATTTAGTTACCTGTATCCTATTTTTGCTTTTTCATATATTAAAAGAAACTTTCTTTAAAACAAATTAATTAACACTCTGCACATTCATAAATTCATATTCGAAACTAACGCGCATCTAATTAGCGATATGCGATCAATGCTGGAACTCGGAGACAAGTATGAATTTGCATAAAATTGTCTGATAATACCTATCTCGCATAACGCGATTTCCTATAACGTAAACGTATTCTCCGCGTTGTACGGGAATTTTCTCTCTATATATTAAAAATATTTTTTCTGGTTTAAGCCATCACCTGTTGAACTCGTGCCACTTTTATACCTTTTTGTTAATTCTAGAATCTTCCAGATAGCACTGAGTATACTAGTTACATGAAAATTACAGAGTGTAAAAAATTTGCATGAGGATACTATTTTTAACTGAAAGGATGTGAATACTTTTGATTTTAGCCCTTGAAACTGTAACGGAATAATTTTAATGATTTGAAATAATTTGAACTGATGTGTTGAACTCGTCTCGGTTTTGTTTCGAACAATAAATACAATAGAGATACGGCTATTATAATAATGCCAGAGTAAATATCGCCTATTATATATTCTTTTCTACTTTTTCTATCGATGAACTGGCCGACAATGAAGGCCATAAATATTTATAGCTTCTCGGATCTTTCCGGATTTAGAATATATTATCCGAAAGCAAACTGATAATAATGACATACTTTAAAAAATACTCCGAAAAATATTCCATAGTTTAAAATTAATTTAACCGATAAATGTCGGACGGTTTACAGATTTTTTTAAACTACTGAAACGAAGAAAATTTTAAAAAATCATAATAAACTTTATTAGTTTTTGAAACTCCCATGTTGACGGATGCGCCACCAACCCGTGGCATTCGATATTATTAAATTTTAAACTATATAAATTTCCCAGGATAGGTAAACAAGCCGGATCCTCGAGTTAGATACGCTAAACTTGTATTTTTATTATTTCTCTTCTATTTTCGGTAATATTTATCCAGATAAATATTAACGTAACGTTTAATTTCGTGCATTTAAATTTTTAACCACGTTTTTAGTGGTTAAACGAAAGAAAAGAGAGCTGGAAGAGTGGATAAAAATCCACTTTCATAAGATAACATGTAAGCTTTTTTACTTCATATTTTTCTAGCTCTATCCTTTTTCCAGACTGGAAAGCCGGGTGGTCGGATACTCTATAATTAATAGAAAGAACTTTTATATATAAAACATTAAACAGAAGTAAAATATTAATTTAACCGTTAAAAAAGTTCCGAACTATATTTGCTATTTTTATTTGGTACGGCGGATCAATCGAATTATTATAGCTTTTCAACGGAATAAAATGCAATTTTTTGCAGCTTTTTATAAAATAAAATTAGGTGGGTGAAGGTACAGCTTATCAGATGATAGAAATATTTTATCGAATGTATGGAAAAGTCTTTTTTTTTGTTACTATAACAAAACTTTGTTGGCCTTACACCAGAGGTTCCCAACCTTTTTGGTCCCCCTTAGCTTTTAGTAAATTGTCCAGTTCCCCATGCGCATACGCAGAGGTGCAGATGCCGCAGAGGCCAGCCTCCAGGGGCGCCGATTTGCCATTTCACTAGCTATCTTGAATCTTAACGGGCATTTTGAGTTATCGGACCCTGCAATGAGAAAAAAGTCTATGCAACCTCACTAGAATAGCCAAAAATGTTGATAACATAACTATTTTTGGAATATATTAATAGCATAATATTCATCATACCCCTTGGACAAGCTTCAAGGGGTACGTGAACAGCAATGCCTTACATCCAAGGCAGCGGTATTCACCCATACCTTACATCAAAAAAAAAAAAAAAAAAACGCTTTTAAGATGTTTTTTGCACGTATCACCAAACAACAACAGATATAAAAGAAAATATAAATTTGAATATCAATCGATATCTGTTTTCGTTTTGTTTAATGGAGGCGTTAAGTTACGCTTGGGCTATTTGGAAGTAGGGTATTAATATCATTAGAATAATATATTCATTAAAGAAACATTTTCTGACTGCCAGTATAGTTCTGCATCATATAAAAATTACGACTGAACGTCTATGAAATTTTAATATCGAAAACAGAAAGGATAAACAACCTGCCCACTTAATAATTCACCGGTACGATCGAACTAAATATCGGTTAATCGTGTTTAATTGGTAAAGTAAGCGATAATCATCAGAAATCTATTGTTACAGGGATGGAATAAATATGTTATTTTTGAAGAATATAAATTTTTTATTTGGTGATAGATCGAATTTATTATATTTTAATATACCCGAAGAACGGCGTCCAGTTGTTTGTTACGCTATACATCCGGAATATTTATAGCGACTTCTTTCAAATCCGGCTTAACTCTAGCCGGGGAGTTCAAAAATTGAGTTCCTTTCTTATAAACGATATAATTTCAAACCAAGATGTCGAATCCTGAAGGATTATCGGAGGAAAAAAAAAATGAAGCGCAACATCTACTCTCGCTGAAAACTATTCATAGAATACTGTATATAGTGCACTCCCGTACAACGCGGGGGATAGGTTCCGCGTTATACGAGATACGCATTATCAGACGATTTTATGCAAGTTTAAACTTGTCTCCGAGTTCCAGCACTGATCGCATAAGGCTAATGAGATTTGCGTTAGTTTCGAATATGATTTTATTGTGTTCAGAGTGTTAATTAATTTATTTTAAAGAAGGTTTCTTTTAATAAAGGAAAAAACAAAACAGAATATAGATAACCAAAATTTTAAAAATATTATATACAAGTAGATCTCGTATAATACGGAATCCGAAAAGGCGGATTTGTATAATTCGACGGAAAAGTTGTTAATGTCATGGAAACGAAATAAACATTGTTTGGTTTTTATTATAAGTAACGTTAGAAAAATTTATTCTATTGTCACGGAAACGAAATAAACATTGTTTGGTTTTTATTATAAGTAACGTTAGAAAAATTTATCCTACGCGTTATACGGGACTGTTTATAGCGTTGTATGAGTACTAGTCGCAATTTTTTCGCCCCGTTATAGGAGAATGCATTATACGGGAGTTTATTGTATTTATATGCCATATTTATATAAAGTAACAAAGATTGTTTCGTGTACGTTAGCGTATTGTTTCAGTAAATATTAAATAATAAGAGTTATATTTAATGCAGAAAGATATCATTTTGATTTAGTCGTAGAGTTAAAAATAAAAATTCTTTGGCTATTAAATATATAATATAATAGCCCAAATAATTAATGACGGCATATAGTTGTCGAAGTTAGGCCAAAGATTGACGGTGTTGTTTTTTTATTTGCCCTAACGCGTACATTTTTAAATTACGTCGACATGCTTCATTCCCATTAAAAACATATAAATTTTATTATTAAAATATAAATTTTTGTAATTGCATTCTTAGCCAAGATATAATTCCAGTTTTTCTACGCAAAAAAAATTTACTTTAATAGTTTATGTTTCGGTAGGTGTCGCGCATCTCCATGCTTTTCTATTACTCTATTACAACAATAGAGTTATAAATATTTAGTATAACTGTAGGAATTTTCTATTCCTTCAGAAAAACAAAACAAATATATTTGTAATATACTATATATTAATTTTTTTATGGCGTTTCATTCTCCGTAGAGATGGAGCCAGGGAAAATAAAACATTTTTGTAATGGAAAAATGCCATTAACGACATTAGAAATTTAATTTTAATTTTCTAATTAATCGATATCTTCGTCATTCGTACTGTACCACCTACAGAACACTAAATATGTACGCACACCACCGGATGCACCATTTAATCGATTAAATTAGTATTACAAATCGATGATAAATCGAAACAAAACGAGAAAAACATCACTCGGCTTTAGTTACCAAATCGAATGTTTTGAATGTACACAAAATTTATTTCAATGCAGCAATTATTCCGAATTAATTTATTTTTCTTTAAGCTTATTTAATGAAGGTTTCCTCTGAATTTTATGACTAATTACGAATCGGAGTAGAAATTAATTACGGCGAAAATTTTTGTAGAGCAAATTAAAGGGTGTGAAAAAGTGATGCGCGTGTGTTTGAGGGCTATTCTAATCAATAGCATCGAAAAGCGGCTAATTGCTTTCTTACACCATTTATTAATCTGGTTATAAAAAATAAGTGCCAGCTAACTATAAATGATTCGAATTTAAAGGCGCAATCCAAAAATTATAGCCACAGTCGGCATTAATCATTCCGTAGAAGGTAATTTGATAGTAAATGTGTAACTGTGGGACAATATTAATTTCCGATGAACGTTTCGTTCCAATTTCTCGATGGTAAACACTATTAAGCGGATGGTTAACAGAGAGACGAACAAATATTTTAATTAGGAAATTGATGAAACTTGTAGATACCTGGATAAATTTTAAATAAACGCCGGTTTAAACGTAACTTTTTTTTTTTCTGGCGGTATAAAATATCTACTGCCGGTGTTTTGGTACGGATAAAACGCATTTATTAGATTTACTGCCGGTTAGTAAACAAAAATAATGATCGATTTGATCAAACCTTGATCGATAATGCAAACAATACCGTTGTCATAACAACGTAAGCGCGGGCTGGCGTAGTAGCCGAGCGGATAATAAAACGTAGTTTAAGTGTTATATTTAATTCGGAAATTCGAAAATTAATAAGAGAACTGGTCAATTTTATAAAATTGATCGGTGCGGTTTAGTAAAATTATACACCAGACGAGAATTAAGCGTACAAAACGATTGTTTACTTTTTATCGTTTATAATTTTATTATCCTAAATGATTAAGTAATAAACAGTTTTAATTATTAAATTAGAGCGTTAAGTGAATACCATCGAAGGCCAAAAATGAGCCGCACTATGCGTTACCTACATAAACATGACTTTCGATGCTACGCGTACGTTACCTTTAGGCCGTGTCCCACGTACAAGCGACGCGACGTTGTACGATCTGTCCCACGAGAAGCGCTTCTGTTGCGCCTATAATGAAATATCGTTCTACTGTTTATCTACTAAATGCTGATTATGGTAATTTTTATCTCTTATTTTCCATAATACAGGTTTTTAAAAATTAGAACCTGCGAATGGAACTCGGTAGCCATGATAATTGCCTCTGTCGCTTCAGAAAACAAACTAGTTTGTATTTCAGCTTCAGCAGGCAATCTACGCGGCCCGCTATAGCTGAGAAGGAGCGACAGAAGCCATTATCATTGCTACCGAGTTCGATTCAGAGGATCCACGGCCTTAGGCACGTGGAAAATGGCCTAAAGCAAGCGACGCAATGCTCTACAATGCGAGACGCGATGTTCTACAATGCAAGCGACGCGATGCTCTACAATGCGATGTGTATTATATACTATGAGCGACAGAAAACAAATCAATAAACATAACCTCGACGCGTCCCACGTATATATCTTAGCACTGCGTGGCATCGCTGGCTGTAGCAGAAATATAAACTATAGTTTGTTTTTTGAAGTGACAGAGGTATCATGGCTATCCAGTTCGATTCAGAGGTTCTAATAAGCGAAATTTATAAAAAAAACCCTGTATTATGGAAGGTGAGAGATAAAAATACAATAATCGGCATTTAGTAGACAAATAATAATAGGAGGATATTTCATTATAGACGCTACAGAAGCGCTTCGTGGGATAGACTGTCGCTGGTAGAGTAGCATCGCATTTGTAGTATCGCGTCGTATAGCGTCGCGCCACTTGTACGTGGGAGACGATCTTAATGAAAAAATGTTGCTATTAAATAAACATTTCTCGATATATTCGAATATATTTATACAACAGAGTTGACTTACACGCTAAAATAATTCTATAAACCACAGCGTCGCGCCACTTGTACGTGGGAGACAATCTTAATGAAAAAATGTTGCTATTAAATAAACATTTCTCGACATATTCGAATATATTTATACAACAGAGTTGACTTACACGCTAAAATAATTCTATAAACCGTTATTATCGTTTTAATTTGGTAACGTTACGCCAGCTAATAAAACGTTTCCGCGTATAGCGAGGTAGGAATATCGATTTTAATTCTCGTTCGGCGATATCAATTTTCTAGTATATTCGGGTATTTTTCTAAATTTCAGCAGGAAAACGAAACAACTTATACATTTTTACTTAAGCAAAAAATAATTTAACATCTTTAGAGAGACACCATAAGCAGAAAAGGAAAAATCGATCCGACTCTTTAATTTAATTTCTATCATCCGATGACAGATTCAATTCGATCAATTTAGTTCAACATTTGTTTCGCCCGTTAAATAATCGATTATTAATTAACAACGATTATTCATATTTTAAAATACAATAAATTTTTCTTTGGCTTTATTTCTATCGTTTAGGCTAGAAAGAAATGTTTTATTGGAAGTTGGAGAAGCTCTTCAAAAACTAATAAATACTCGGGTAGGAAATGAATGTAGAGTAAGTGGCCACTGCCAAGGTAACGTGGTTATTACATAAAAAGTCTGATGGATAAATGTGACAAGTTTTAATATATTAAAGCGAATACGCAATTTTTGGTTACCTTAGCAACTTTACCGCCTCTGTACTTTTTGTTAATCGCCTTCGATTAATGTTAAAACTGGCAACATTGTCGAAACAATTATTATCTTTACTTCGCGGTGTATACACGTAGGACATCTCGATGTTTATCCTCGATCGAGGTTGGCAGCCATCCAGAAAGAATCTTTTCACCTAACATTCCAGTATATTTTTACGCCGCGTTAAAACGTATCCCGAAGAAATTATAGTTTTAACGAGAACAATGCTCATTAACAACACGTACTCCATCAAAATTATAGCGATAAAAACGTTTAAGTGTTATTTTTTTTAGAGAAAAATTTGTATGCGATTTTTATCGAGCTTTTAAAACTCGCCGAATCGCTGACGCGTGTAGTCTGGTTTATTAAAATTTTTCGACTATTTTTCCATTTAATAATTGCATTTAATTATATGGGAACCAGGTAAAATTGAATTATCTAAAGCTAACAATACAATTTGGCTTTTTGCTATTACAATAACAAGAATTCCAAGGTTTTCCGAAGGAAGCATTCGTTTCCAATATGGAGAAATGATGAAAGACAAACAACATTCTACTAGGCTAATATAAAATTCAAATGACTTCTATTCGGAATGTAAATAAACAGTTTCTAGTTTATCATAATTCTTTTCTCTCCCGCTTCATTTACATCATAATATTTCATAAATATCCCGGTTATAGATTAGTTTAATTAAGTCGACTCGAATTATCTGTTTCGTCGATGCAAATTTAATTAAACCCAAACAAAATTTTCACAATAAAAATGTCTGCTATTCAAATAAGTCTGTTTGAATGAATTAAATCTCTAACTGTCATCCGTCCATACAAATCTACCAGTATATCGGCCACATCTCCCATACAATAATTCTGACATAATAAGATCTGTCACCATCAACTATGGCAATTAATTTACTATAGATTTTCTCTCTATGCTTTGTAAATACAGTGGACTCCCGTATAACGAAGAGGATACATTCCGCGTTATTAGAAATCGTGTTATACGGGACACGCATTATCAGACGATTTTATGCAAATTTAAACATGTCTCCGAGTTCCAGCACTGATCGCATATGGCTAACGAGATGCGCGTCAGTTTCGAATATATATTTATTGTATGTTAATTAACTCGTTTTAAAGAAGGTTTCTTTTAATAAAAGAAAAACAAAACAGAAAAAGATAACTAAATATTAAAAAATATTAACCTATATACAAGTAGATCTCGTATAATACGGAATCTGAAAAGGCGGATTTGTATAATTCGATGGAAAAGCTGTTAAAGTTGTCATGGAAACGAAATAAACATCGTTTGGTTTTTACTATAATCAAGATTATTATAAGTTACGGGTAAGTAACGTTAAAAAATTTTATCCTACGCGTTATACGAGACTGTTTATAGCGTTGTATGAGTACTATTCGCAATTTTATTATCTACCACCTGGCCAAGAACGAAAAATTCGTTTGGCAGTATATTTCTGGACAATAAAAAAGACAAAAAGATTATCATAAAACTCGTTATCTTCGATAGTCTTATTAAAGATCTATTTACTAACATCCTTACCTTCGATGTATGTTTACTAAAAAACATTTTATAAATTTATCATATTTATGGTACATTAGTTAGATAAAAATCACGGAAAACGATTTATAACTTTGGCACGATGTTGAAAAAACTAATCTAAAAGTAATGATGGTTTTCAATAAATTCACTAGAAAGTCGTAAAAAGTGATCGGTCGTTTAAACCATGCATAAAACATGATCGATGGCCGTGTCGACTCGGTTCCGATTCTGTAAGAAAAAAAAAAAAAAAAAAAAAAAAAAAAAAAAAAAAAAATATTCTGTAAGAAAAAAAAAAAAAGAAGAAACGATACTAGATCCGCCGATGGTTAAAGTATTAATACCTAATCTATAAAATATAGTACTTTAGTAACTATTCTATCTATGAAACCGATGGAGATTATCGACGTTTCCTACTTTAACCGATGGGTTATTATCCTTCGACTAGATTTTTTTTTCATACAGGTTGGCAATTTCTAACTAAAGTAATTGTTAATTTATCTAAGAGATTCGATTGGTAGAGACAATGCAAACTTTTCGGATCGATATCCTAATGAACATCGGCTCGTGGTAATTTTATCTGGTGATCGATGTCTTTCGTCCGTCAAAAGTGATACCCAGAAAGAAAAATAGCCATTCTAATCTAATTTTTTTTTCATCGATACAACTATTCGACTTTAGTATTTGGATTAAAGAAACTTTTTTTATTATGACGCTTTAAGAGTCGGTCACAGTTGACATTAAATTTGATTATCTGTTCGACCATCAGACTCGTTGTTATCGTTACAGTCCGTCGATCGGCAGAAATTTGTTCGAATTCGGACAATGGTACAATTAGCCCAAATTCTTAAAATGACGATGGGCATAATTTGATTTTTAATTATTGTTCTATGGGCGGTGGAGAATTCTACCAGCGCGTTTCTATGATCAGCGAAAAATGAGAATCGATGCTTTTTTCATTCCGTGTTGTAGGGCCAATCAAAGTATCGGCGGCAGTTTATCCGATTTATCGTGTTCCACATTTTCCTTCTAAATCAACCAAAAATAAAGAATTTTGGACACGTTCCAGATAGATGTCCACTGCAATTTTGGTGTTTTATAATCGTTCGGTTCGACTCTGTAACCGTACTTCTGCCTATCTATACAGTTTTATTTTATCAACTTATATTAAAAAAAATCGAATTTCGGATGATTAATCTAAAAAAAAAAAATTCGATTAATTTCCTCGATTTGATTTAAATAAATAAATAATATCGTATTTTCCTCTATTATTTTTAATAGAAATATTTTTAAATTATTTATTTTATTAAATCAGTTGAGGTAGAATTACGGAAATTGTTTTCGATTACGAATCTGAAAAACAAAACAATTACCATTTCGATTTTTTTATCGTTAGGAAAGACAATTAATTAGTGAAACAAAATTTCAAATCGTTTAGTTCGGGATCGATTTGTACCAGAAATTGGGGCCTAATTAGCCGCTAATCGAGCTCGACGAGGCTAATTTTAATAAATCTATTAGTCGGCAGGTATGGAAGCGTTTATCTGTATAAGTTGGCGGTTCATCTATCCTTTATGAGAAGAAGGAAAAACATTTTGCAGTTACGAAAAATCCAATTTATTACCGAAATTATGCGCCATTATTATGCCAATGCTGACCGTGGCGAGCAGTTAAACGGATTTTAAACGGAAAAGATGCGTTTTTAAATTCAACATTCTGCATCAGTGATGTAAACCATGTTCGTTAAAACTGTTTGTAAATTCACCAGTGACGTCACTGATGTAATCGACACTAACTCATCACCTCAATCATAGTATTTATTCGGTTGATGCTGGTGACACGGACTTTGACGTCATTTTTAAAGATGGCTGCTTCCCTGAGAAAAATAAATCTAAAGATGGAAGAATCAGTTTATATACTATCTGTCGATAGTTCCACAGCAGATACTTTTTTGTATCTGAAAAATAAAAGGATATTATTTCCTAAATCGGTATTAAAACATTGACTAGCAGTGGAAGACAATATAACATCCAAATAATCAGCCATCTCGACGCGCCAGGGTTGAATTTAAAAACAATCGCCTTAGCACCCACCGGTGGGTTGTTATGACGTCATTTTAGATGTATGTCAGTGGTGAGAGCGTTGAATTTAAAAACACACTCAAACATCAATTCGATCCATTGGATCTTCACCAAAAATAATTATAGTATAGTAAACCCCGTTATAACGCGGTACTTACACAACGCTGTTTCGATATAACGCGCTCTACAAATTTCTACCAATTTATATTAGGGGAATTATCTATTAGCCCACACGTATGTACATATATACATATTTTTTGCATAGCGTCTGATTTTTTGCTATTCAAAGTGTTTATGGTCGAAAATTGTCTTGGTTTTCTGCCCGAAAAGCGCATTAAAAATTATAATCGTTCATTTCTTTCTGGTGATTTACGTACATAATTAATATGTAATGCGTTTTAATATAAAAAATTTATTTTTATATAAAAAAGCATTACATAGAACACATAGATCGGTGAAGTTTACATAGATCGATGAAATACTGTATTCTTTAATTGGGTATGTCATTGTTGTTTATATAATTTAAAAAAAAAGTTTCGAAACCTAAACCCTACTTTTCCTGTGATGTGAGTCTCGTATAACACGGCGTTTCTATGGACTCTAATATCCGCGTTATACCAGGGCTAACTGGATGGACATTCGATTCTTCAGTTTCTTTAGGAAAAAACAATCAGATAAATCTCTCCAAGTTAATAATTTCGATGTCTAGTGATTATTAACATTTTTTTTTTTAATTAAATCGATGCTTAATAAAATTTCACGGTTGAATTTTTGCATAATACAGATTTATTACCATTCCGGTCCATACTTAAAACAGTTGAGGCAGAGTGTTATTTTTATACGGTTAATGAGACTCGGTAAAAATTAATTGACTGTTCCAGATATGAATTTAAGAACATAAATTAAAATTCCTAGAAATTAACACCCTGGAAAATATCCAAAGAATTTGGCAAAATATTCTTTACCAAAAAAAAAAAATAAAAAGAATTTTAATTAAATTCATAGTAAAAATAATAACAGGAAAAAAATGCGTGGATGCTCCGCATTAAGATAAATGAACAATCATTTATTTAAATTTAGTAAGGATCAATATATCAAATTTTTCTGTTTTTTTTTTTCTTTTTTATTTCGCTGTTTTAAATAGATTATATTTAAAGAGATAATTAAAAAAATCGAAAGAATAGAAAGTAAATCGATGACAGTAATGATAATTAAACCAACAATGATATTTTCTATCAAATTATGGCCATTTGTAATTTGGTAACAAAGGAAACTGCAATTTTGTCCATCAATTAAGCGCATCGAGCCCTCTGGGAAAACTTTGGGCACCAAACAAATTCCATTTTCCAACCGAAGACACTTTATCGAATTTAAACAAAGAGTTTGCAGATATTTACAAAATTTGCCTAAAAGTTGACGCCGACACACCTATCGCTTCACCTACATACAGTCTAAAATTGCGGAAACGCCTTCAAAAATTCACTTTCCACCGGAAAAAAATAAAATAAAACATGCGAAAGAGAAAGTTTTATTTCGTTCCCACCCATAAATTAATCGGAAAGACAGAAAATCCTATAAAAATTAATTTTTAAATATCGAACAATAAAATATACAGTAGACGTCAATCACGTTTCTTGGCCATCGGAAAAAAGAAAACGAAGATCGGTGACAGGTCACGCGATCGAAACTCACTTTTATCGATAATGGAAGCATTATATAGTCTACACTTACGCGATTGTGTCTGTATAGTCGACGATTTAAATGTTAAAAATATATTCCATAAAATGAATTAAAGCGGTTAGATATGCGGAGAAAGTAAATAGTCGACGATTTTCTTCACTAAATGTTAAAAATATATTCCATAAAATGAATTAAAGCGGTTAGATATGCGGAGAAAGTAACTATTGGGTTTATGGTGTTTAAATAGTCGAAAGGCATTTAAACAAAACCCGACACGGCCATCTACACACGTGAAAAGGATTTTATTCGTTCGAATATTTATTTTTAGAAAATCAATTTTTAAATTTGATCCAGTGATCACTAAAGATTGACCGTACCATTAATAATACTATAATAAGCTTAACCACTGGGTTAATATAGAAAAGAAAAAGTAATGAAATTTAATAACTAGAGGATTAAAGCGCGATATATTTACCGATTTTATTTTCTGCTATAACATAAGAATGCTTACCACTGCAGAAAGCGGGCGAAATAACGGCAAGAAGAAAAATTAGCGAAACACTACTACTCGCATCGATTTGGTTGTACATGACGGTCGCATCGAAGCTGCTTTTAAGAGAGAAGCTTCTCTTATCTGAGCCAAGGAGAAAACATCCGAACGTCTAGCGACAAACTGCTGCCCAAACCAGTCTAGCACATGGTCCCAATCAATTCGCGTCATCACAAATTACCCGCTCCCATTGGCTGCCCGTCCGGTCGATTTGTTACGTAGACACGATATGTAGGTTAGGCCGATTCTGGATTTGTTTACGAAAATTGCCGAAAACGTGGAGGCTCACACTTCCGCTGATGATGACCATAATTCGTTGTCGAACCCAGTATACGGGTTACGCTGGTCAATACGCGTAACTGTGTAATGTATATACGCGCCAAAGGATGGCATTGGTATAAGGTGGTTGGCCATTGATTAAACCAGTTGGAAAAATAAACTTGTCGTTTTCTTGTATCTTTGTCAATGACGGTATTAAAATTTTCGATTAAAATATACTAAAGATATAAAAAGAAATAAATTTAATAACCAGATAATTTTAAAATTTGGTTATTGTTCTCGAATTGTATAATTATACATTAAAATGGCCGAGAATATTTTTTCCACGAAATGTTTTTCCGCATCTCTGGCGGATGAAGTATAATAAGAGACGATGTATGAAAACATTTTCTTTTGTCACGCTTGTCTTCTTCAATCATTAGTGATGTACTATACAATGTCTAAGACAATATTGACTCAACTTTTTCAAAAATTAAACAAGTTGATTAATACCTGTCAAAACTTTATTAGTGTTTACTGTTTGTCATCATCCTATACGCATACTCGTATATATATATTTTGTTAATTTTTATAATATTCTGGAGTGAAAATTTTAATGTCAAAAAAATTCTAAAAAAATGTATAAAAATTATAAAATAAAATAAATTTATGCAATTCTTAAACAATTTTTATTATTATTTTTTAATTATTTTCTGTACCTAGTTTCAGATACCGTTTTTAAGTTATACAGAAGATTGGATTTTATTTTATGTGAAAGCAAAATTTTTGAGTGAATCGTACATAACCAACCAAGAATTCTAGGTAAATTTTGCATTTTATTTATTTTTAGTGATTTATGTCTCGACATACTATTCTGCACGGAAGATGCACATTTTTATATTCTTTGGCTATTTACGTACTTTATTATATACTCGCTTTAAAAACCAACACTATATTAATGGCAGAAAATCTAAATCGCATATTTTTTCTAATGAATAATTTATTGAAGAATAGTTAAGACGACCTATCAGTTAGAAATCCTGGCCAGTATCGATCGCACTCGAATATCAATTGTTAAAAAATTCGCTGGAGTTCTAAAGCAACACGAAGATGGGAGGAATATCCAAAATAGCGATTTATCGATAATTGTATTCTTGTGAACCACTGCATACATAATGCGCAAAAGATATCGATTGGTCATATTGATTTAGTCATAATCCGATTCCTTTAAATATTTTTATACGCTTTATAAGCGGTATCGAGTTTTTGCACAAAACTTCCCAAACAACCATTCTGGTTATTGTAACCATTTCTGTTCAGTATAGTAGGCGCGTGGCCTCTCTCATCAATTATAGTCTTTATAGCCATGGAACCAGCTCAATCATCGGCAATATGGGAATTATTTTAAATTTCGAAAATTCTCTTATATAGAATATAATGAAAAAATTAGTTGATAGTATAAAATTCTTACAGTAGCTCAATGGCTTCCGTTAATGGCCATGGGGCAGCAAAAGTGTAGCCTCCGAAATGGACGTATCACATGGTACTACACTCTTTATTAATTATTAGAATCTGGTCATCACACTTATGAACATAAATGGGATACGTCTGGACGCCAAAACAAAATCAATTTGCTATATTGTCGAATTTATGTTCGCATCCGCCATGTTGTTGGGGGAAAAAATTAATGTTATAGACGGCTTCGTTTCTTTAATATTGAGGAGTCCAATCAGTGTTATAGACTCATTGGCCATATTACTTTTTTAAGCGAATGATTAGGAAGAAATTAGTAGCATTTTCATATAAATTCTGCATATATTTAAAATACTGGTAGTAATAGTTTTTGCAATAAAATGAAAGTAGGACAAGTATAATACTAAATTTCGTTTAGTAGTATATTACGAGTATACGTACTCGTACATTTTCATTATAAAAACTAAGAAAACTAAATAGAAGCGAATTTGGATTCTTTAAGAGATTATTACTAAAATAGAAATACAGTAACTTACATCCAGAATTAAGATGCATAAATAAGATATTTACCGTTATTTATGCACCTTTTCTATTATGTTGTCCGAATATCTCGGGAATTTTCGGATCGTTTAAAGTAAAAATATAAATTATTATAATTTATAAGATATTCAAAATTTTGGAGATGATAAATTGGACCCGTGAATAATATATTCACTACTTCAATTTATCATCTTGGGAATAATACAGTCGTTGACACTTGGCCTGTGTTATGTTGTAAACAAAAATCTATATAAATGGCTTTATTTATATTTATATATCTATATTATTATTTTTTTAATATATATTCACTACTTCAATTTATCATCTTGGGAATAACACAGTCGTTGACACTTTTCGGCCTGTGTTATGTTGTAAGCAAAAATCTATATAAATGGCTTTATTTATATTTATATATCTATATTATTATTTTTTTATTATGTCCAAAATTATACTTCTTTTAGAATTTATTGACACGCAGCAAAAATTTACAGATAATAGATGTCAAAAATAATTTTCAGAAGCTATTATTAAAAATGTGAAATTTTAATTAAATTTAGATTAAGAGGCCATATCACGCGAGAAATACTTTAGGCGGATGCCAATTTTAGACTCAGTCATATGCTGATTAAAAACCATGATGGATCACAGGAAAATTGAAGAATGGGGTTCAACGGGTCGGGCCTACACTCTTCTTCTTATAATTTTAATTAAATTTAGATTAAGAGGGCATATCACTCGAGAAATACTTTAGGCGGATGCCAATTTTAGACCCAGTCATATGCTGATTAAAAACCATAATGGATCACAGGAAAATTGAAGAATGGGGTTCAACGGGTCGGGCCTACACTCTTCTTCTTTTTTTTTTTCTTTTAACGCCACTTTCCACTCAGTAAGGTCGGCCGGATGGCCGCGTGGTAAAGCTTTCGCTTAGCACCCTGGAGGCCGGGTTCAAATCCGGATCCCACACCTCTAATTTTTCAGGAGGGGTCCGGGCCCGGCCTGTTGAACCCCATCCTTCAACCATCCGGTTGACCCCATCATGGGTGCTGGCCAGCCTGTGACGGGAGCTATAAATGGCCGCCGCCAGATACAGAATATCCCATGAGGAT
>AYEL01080170.1:0-47632 GCA_000484575.1 Olivierus martensii
GTTTTGATTTGGCGGTTGGTTTGATGATGATATGAGACGCAATTCCTGGTAAGTTATTAATTTAGATGATGAACAATGATGTAAAATATGAAAATAAATATTTCTTAAACAGTTAGTGTTAAGTTTATTGTGGTTATTCATCGTGAAATTTAGCTAATGGCCGGAATCTCACAAAGCAAGAACCAATTACCATATTTTCCATAGTGTTAATACTTCGATTAATGCGAATTTGATTAGCGCGAGAAATTCATGGAACCAATTATTCGTGCTAATCGAGGCCTACATGTACATCCATCTATGGGAAACAAACCAGCTTTTGAAATTTGGTCTCTTTAGCCAGGTGTCACATATATGAAGGTGTCATTTTAGCACATTTCACTGTATTTGTCTAATGTGTTTATACCTAATAACTGCTGGAAATAAAACAATTTTTTTTCATATTAATCTTTAAAATTCATTTTTTGATTGCTATCTGAACAAGAATAATTTGTGAATTCCCTGCACATAATGCTTAAAGCACTTATTACATTCTTATATTTTTGTTTTTTATAGAACAATTTAACACATCTTTTTTTATAGGTCATAGTACTTTTCATGTTTTTCAATAATTATGTAATTCTCTCAGCTAAAATGTCAATGAAGACTGTAAATTTTGTTCCTCTACGCTTTATATCTGATATTAGTGATATATATCTATTTAACTAAAATATATATCCAAATTCACTTTTAAAACCACAAATAATACACAGTTATAAGCTCTCAGTTAAAGTGAAAAACAATTATTTATTGCAGAGTACTTTTGGTTTTTAATAAACCATCATCAATGCAAATATTACATCCTTTATATCAAACAAGATGGAATGGTTATAAATGTGAAATTCCAGGCAGAAGGAAATGGAAATGCGGAAGACAACAGGTCTTGCAACCTACGAGTGGTTCAGGTTGAGGTCAACCGAATTGTGGAAGATGGAATCGATGCAGAGGTCGGATCTCCTGAATAAATTTTTCTAGAGGTAGGAATCGGAGAATCGGACCTAGACCTCTAGGACGAAAAGCCCAAGCACTTTCACGCGAATAATCGACCCTTGTTAATGATTAAAATGAGTAATTTCTTGAGATTAACTTAACATTCGGTGAATCAAGACTGTAGCATTTAGGAAAAAGTGTATCACGCTGTATATGAGCCGATATGAATCCATACCCGATGGGATCAGCCATCAGGTGAAGAATGGTGTTCAACGACTGTCACGGACTCTTCCTGAAAAACTTTTGGAAGCGTGGGAATTGAACCCGCTCCTCTAGGTAGAAGCACACTATGCTTTCATCGTGGAGATTCAGCCAACAACTCATCATTTAATACTCTAGATGAAATGCGATTCCTCTTAACAAAAAAAGATTAAAATATGCAATAGCGGTGGGTGATTTTATTTTATTAATGTTATGCTTCTTCGTGATGTGGCTATTCAAAAAATCATCGTAAGGTATTCATAACAGTAGTAAGTTTTCTTAGTTTTCCATAGTTTCTCAAAAAGAAGTTACTAAGGGGACATTCCAACTCCAATAATGACCTTCGTCCATTACCAACTCCGAACACTAATAATGGCCGTTGTCCTATGAGAGTTCCTCTCACAAGACGAAGACCATTATTAGAGCTCTTCATAGGCTGGCCAATCAATATCCATTCAGACCATTCCAATTTCAGACATTATTAATTTAGAATTTCTTCAGAGACATTGGAACTACGCAGATAGAAATTTCTTGTCCAGGCCTACTCGATTTAATTATCTGAGGAAAAACATGCCTCGGTTATGACGTCGGGAAAGTAACTCGAAGGTCCCTGCGAGACAGGATTTTTTTTTCCTTCAAATAAATGATCATTTTAATTTTCAATTTAAATTATAGATGGCGCCATTCCTAATTATTAATTTCAGCGTGCTCGCTAACGTAACTTCATATAGTTTGGACTAATTCGTTAAAATCGAAGGTTTTTAGCCAAAATTAGACTCTCTTTAATCCTTGGTATGACCTCACACCAAGGATTAAAACCAAGGAAGTTGATTTAGGATTAGGACTTGTTCATTTTAAAGCTAATTGATCCAACGTAAAACTAAGTGTATTTATGATAAAGTGTAACTATTTACATTGATATAGAGTTTGTCCGTTCCACGAATCCATTCCACGGATATTTTCTTTCAGTTCTCGTTTCTTACATATTCTCGATATACACGTTTTTTTAGTTTGGTTTTCATTTTAAAGCTAATTGATCCAACGTAAAACTAAGTGTATGATAAAGTGTAACTATTTACATTGATATAGAGTTTGCCGTCCGTTCCACGAATCCATTCCAAGGATATTTTCTTTCAGTTCTCGTTTCTTACATATTCTCGATATACACGTTTTTTTAGTTTTTTTTAGCAATAGGACGTTGTCTGAATGGAAATAATGACATTAAGCAGCAGGGAGAAACAAATCCTCCATAGGCTACCCACCCGAGAAGCCTATCATGGGCCCAGTCCAGATTCCATGATAAATATTTTCCAAGGGGTGGAACCCGTGAATTTCCAATTCACGAGTTCGAAAAATTGAACCACTGATTTCACGCCTAGTCCCCAGATTGGAAAGCAGAAGCATTTCCACACGCCCAATTCAGCTGACGCTTTTTAGATGGTAAAGTCTATTTTACTTATATTTTGTAATGGATGACGAAAAATTGAGCGAGATAATATCAATTTGGATAAAATTAAATTTTGTATGTTATCTCCATTGCTCCCTCTCGTTTCCGCTCTAAATGGGAAGATTTCCCTCGGGTTCATGCTTATCCTGTGATTTGGATATTCCTACGTAAATATACTCTTATTCTAGACTCACCATCCTATTTCCAAATTAGAAAAAATTTATCAGCGCATTTAACCCGGCAATGTAGTTGAAATGCACCAAAGTCATAGTAGTTGGTTTCAGAGACACTTTTAATAACAAGGAATTTGGATAAAATTCAATTTTGTATGTTATCTCCATTGCTCCGTCTCGTTTCCGCTCTAAATGGGAAGATTTCCCTCGGGTTATCCTGTGATTTGGATATTCCTACTTAAATATACTCTTATTCTAGACTCACCATCCTATTTCCAATTAGAAAAAATTTATCATCGCATTTAACCCGGCGATGTAGTTGAAATGCACCAAAGTCATAGTAGTTGGTTTCAGAGACACTTTTAATAACACAAGTGGATTACCTAAGTTTTTTTTTATTCTTTCGAAAATGTTGATTTTATTCCATTCCTATATCTGTTTTCTATCAAATTAATAATTGTATCAAAATTGTTTTATTTGTTGATATACAAGTGGATTACCTAAGTTTTTTTTATTCCTTCGAAAATGTTGATTTTATTCTATTCCTATATCTGTTTTCTATCAAATTAATAATTGTATCAAAATTGTTTTATTTGTTGATTTTTTTCTTGATTTTGTTTAAATAAATTTGGATTGGATTAAAGTATATTTCAAAATGACGTATTTTGCTGTTGGTTAATCTCTATAATCCTGTTTTTCTGACACCACTGTATTCTAGATAACTTTAGCAAAAACTCGGATATGACTTTTGTCTCATGTGGGCGTATCGCTGAATATAGGGAAAAATATAATTGCATTATGATGTAATCAAGCCATGAGCTAAATTTGAATTTCTTTCTCAAAATCTCAACCCTGTAATGCCCAAATTATCTGTTTTCAATAAAAAACTTTTAATAAGAAAATCACATTCTTTACACATTTAATAAACACAATTTATTTTCAAAAATTTTTTGTTCGGTACATAAACACTTAGGTTACACTCTATTTGATACCGTGGGATGTAAAGGGTTAAACATTTTAAAGATTTTTTAAATTCCAATATATAAAATATTCTTTACACATATAATAAACACAATTTATTTTCAAAAATTTTTTGTTCGGTACATAAGAAACACTTAGGTTACACTCTATTTGATACCGTGGGATGCAAAGGGTTAAACATTTTAAAGATTTTTTAAATTCCAATATATAAAGGGATGTATTTTATTGTTAACAAATAATAAATTTGATAAGCTCATAATTTTCATTTTATTTTTTTCTAATATGATGCATAATATGCAAATGGAATATAAAATATTGTGGAGAAATTAAAGCTAAGTCATTAGATCAAAGTGCTATTTTCTCATTACATAATTTTATATAATAGTCTTAAAATATTTTTTATGTATTTTTGGGTATGTTTCAAGGGGCTGACTTTTACTAAAATTCAGTTTATGTTTATTTTATATATTTAACAGAAATTCGCATAACTTTTCATTTCCTAATCGATAGAGAGGGCGACTATTCGTCGGCCACCTGGGATAAAAATTCTATGCAATTTATTGATATCCAGGGTTGAGAATTGATCCGACGGTTTTAAATATGACGCGTTATATCGCCATAATTCGAAATATTTATTTTATCAAGCGATCGTTTAAATTTTTTTTTTCATCTCTTGTTTCTGTTATAGTTTTAATCGCGATTCAAAAATTAATCGAGGTGGAGATTAATAATGTACAGATATCCCACACTCGATTTCCCACCTTCTTTGGAATTTCTCTAACTCCGTCCTCGCACGGGGGGAACGCAATCCGTGACCCCACATAAATATAAAATTCTAGAACCCTGGTTCTAGAATTTTATATTTATAACCATGTTTATGTGACTAAAAATATAAAAATAATTATAAATATACATTCTTTTGACATAAACATAATGTAAATTAAAAAGATGCCTATTAAATGTAGTACACTCTCAATTTACCAAGATAATCAGGAAATTAATTTCCCTGGATAATCTGCAAAATACGCAAAAAATTGAAATTATGGACAATATACATTTAATATTTAAAAATTAATAAACTGCATACAAGCATGTGGCATATATATGTTCAAATGGTCTATTTATTTATTAAATTGAAAGGAAACAAGAAATTTGTTTATTTGCAAGAATAAACAAATTTCTTGAAATACTTGTAATTTTAATTTTATCTATAATTGCCAATTACTTATGATATAATAAAGAAACAAATCTGAAATGTTTAAAAATCTTTTAGATATCACACCCAAGATAAAACTTTGATAATTAAACATCATTTCCAGTTTGCAGATTACTACCAGTTAATCCATAATACACATAATTGGAAGTCTATTATATAATAATGCCATGCAATAAACTTTTTCCAAGCAGCAAAAATTTTAAATAATTCTTAAAAAGTGGGATTAAGGCCAAGATATGATATAACAGTTTAATAATTAAAACGATGACAGTATTAAACAGTTAAATTTAAACAGGTTGTTCTCATTTTACAGTTGTCAGATTTATAAATTTTTCTTCAAATATCAAACAAAATTGAAGATATGCATTAACAGCAATAAATAAATGCTAAACATTCATAAATATGAACTGTGACCATAGCAGATTTTTGCATGTATTGCACTAAACTATTATCAAATGCATTGCGAGACATCATAAGAGTATCAAAGCAACATATTAGCGCGATTTCAGATTTATGTGAGTATAACAGTTTGAAAAATTGCACCAAAGTGAATCAATAACATATATAGAATTCGAAAAAAACCGCATTATATTGAAACAGTGTTAAACAGAGCAGCATTAAGTGAGGTCTTACTGTATATAACTAGGGTTTCCAAATTCCCAACATTTTGGAACGTTTGGGAATCGAGAACGGGAAATCCTATTTCCCGAGAATTCTCAAGAATTCCTGAAATATTAATTTTTTTAATCCTTCTGAAGAAACCCCATCCCTGTCTCACCCATGCTAAATTCAACTCACTTTACGCGATTATTTCATGGAACCAATTAATCGCGTAACGCGAGGGACACTTGTATGTAAAAATTCGTTTCATAAAATATATATAGTTTTAATATTTATAATTATCTTATATTTCAGATTAGAAAATGAAGGCCATTTACTTATTTGGTATAATTTTTTAATTTGTAGAACTGAAAAAAATTATATATCTCGGTGCATGTTGATCAAGATTAATTTATATCATAAGCAAAAGTTTGATAAGCGATTAAAATTTTCCTATTTAAAATTTATTAGTAATTTGTGAAAGGCAGAATCCAATTTAACAGAAAAACAAATCAAAACAAACAACTAACAGTTACAATAATAACAAAACAACTTTTTTTATCAGTAATGATTTTAAAATATTTTAAAACTTACGTTGTTAACAGGTAAATTTCGTCATTTAATTATAAAAATAAAATAGAAAATATTTTAGTACACGAAACGTTATCATCATATTACATAAACAATTTAAAAACATGTTTCGAAATATAAGAGGAAGTATTTAAATGTTAATAGAAACGAAGTTGCTAGAGTAACTATTAAACTTTGGAACAGCATTCTTAGAAAAATACATTGAACCGTTCTGTAATACCCCAACATTAATTCAATTATTGCAATCGTTTTAGATAAATTTGTGCAATTCGCAAAAATTTCTGAAGGAAAATCTGATTTGAAATTAAGTCCTGTTAATAAATAGAATTCGCAGTTTCGATCTGAAAGATTATAGTGTTTTATTAATAAAATTTACGTTCAGTAGATTATTTATTTAAAAGCAAAATATAAAGTTCTCGATTTAGTATATAATAAATTTTATTTATTTTAATTTTTATAATACTTTTTACTTTATCCGATCCAATATAAATTGTAATTTTTCTGAATTTTTGCGTTTATAAAATTGCAATTCAACTTACAAAATCATCAAAAAAATTACTAATAAATAATCAATTAAAGAAGTTGTGGAAATTTAGCGATATCGAATATAATATAATAAATTTAAATTAATATTGAAATAAAGAATATTTTAAGAATATATTAATCTAAACCCCGATAAAGTAATATAAAAGAGGCTTTCGATCTTAAGTCTTTCAATATACAGAGTAACCATGAAGTTCCTAAATCTGGACGTGGACTAAACCTGATATGGTGTCTCCATGAAGTCCAAATTCAACAACATGTGACAATTCGCTTTGGAGCGTTGTTGAAAAGTAAATTCTGTCTAACAGTTGAAGAACAAACAATATCTGAATTGCTTTAATGACTTCACACCGTCAACATGGAAGATATCCAGTTAACAACATGTGACAATTCGCTTTGGAGCGTTGTCGAAAAGTAAATTCTGTCAATTCTGTCTAACAGTTGAACAAACAATATCTGAATTGCTTTAATGACTTCACACCGTCAACATGGAAGATATCCAGAAAAATATGATGAAAATTGAATCTTTTGTGGCGAATGAAAGGGAACAAAAAAGACTTTAGGAGCCATTCTGTCTGTCAATGATATTGCATAATATATATTTCAGTAATTATATACATGTTTAGTTTACAACTCTGTGGGTCAGAGGTATAGGACACTATGTCACATTTACTACATTTTACAGGAGAGCAGTTTGAAGTTGTTTTACGTTGTTCTCCCTTATGGACTTGGTGTTATTTAAAAGCACCGTAACTCCACCAATTATTGATGTAGGACATAGTGTTGTATACCTGTGGGTAGAGGACGAGAAACCCATATGATTGTGCCAATAATCTCATTTTGGCCAAAAATGGACATAGTGCCCTATACCTCCGACCCACAGAACTAGAAAGCTTAAAATAAGCAGTTTAGTTCTAGAATTAATCCTTTACTTTCCAAATATGTGCATTATTTTGAAATAATTGAAAATGCGCGATTGAAATATATTAATAATTTGCAGAAAGTTGGAATATTTGAGACTCCAACCTTCCTTATTTAATAATTCACTTTCGGGTCATTATCATCACCATTTCATGAAATCTGAAAATTTTCAATGCCCTCCACTTGTAAATGGATAAAGTTACAGGAATAACTAATCTTACTTTGAAGTGATTTGGTAAATCTATTGAGTTTCGTAAAATTCAGTCAAATAATTCAAAATTATAAGAAAGAAATCTCAAAAGTTTGAACGTTCATTATTTTTAAATGATTAAAGTTACAGAATATTATCAAGGCCTACGAGTTAACTATCTTGTGGAATTTAATAAAAATTCTATTCAAGTAATTTAAAATATATTAAAAGAATATATGGCGTCTCACCAGCTAGTAAGCAATTTGTGCTAAAAAATAAGACAACCCATTACATTAAATATTATGTTGCATTAAACATATGTTCTATTTTTTTTATTTTATAAGATTTGTTTAATTGTATTAAAAATATATATATTTTTATGTATAAGAAATTTATTTACTGTATACAGAATATGGTATATTGTATTGTAGTCTTAAACTGTAAGTAGAAAGTATTTATAAAAAACTATCTTGTGGAATTTAATAAAAATTCTATTCAAGTAATTTAAAATATATTAAAAGAATATATGGCGTCTCACCAGCTAGTAAGCAATTTCAGTATCTTGTGGAATTTAATAAAAATTCTATCAAGTAATTTAAAATATATTAAAAGAATATATGGCGTCTCACCAGCTAGTAAGCAATTTGTGCTAAAAAATAAGACCACCCATTACATTAAATATTATGTTGCATTAAACATATGTTCTATTTTTTGTTTTTTTCTTTTGTAAGTTTTGTTTAATTGTATAAAAAATATATATATTTTTATGTACAAGAAATTTATTTATACAGAATACGGTATATTGTATTGTAGTCTTAAACTGTAAGTAGAAAGTATTTATAAAATTAAACTGTTAGGAGAATGAAGGGCATACCAAATTTTTATGGAAAAAGGGGGGCCCAGACACAGAAAGTTTAGAAACCACTGGGTTAGGTAAATCTTCTCTCTAGCAAAGGAACTAACTCTGAATCATTCGAATCAGGGCGAAAACCCACTTCACCAGATTGAGTGGTGAAATGGTCTCCTCACCCAAAGAGATGACACTGATCTCAACGATCAAAGACCGATACCTTTCAATTCCTTTAGTCCGGTTTTTTTATACCATACCGGATCAGACCGTAGATGCATTCTGTCCGCTACTCACAGAGAGAAAAATCGTTTAATAGTATATAAGGCCGGCATACCAAATTTTTATGGAAAAAGGGGGGCTCAGACACAGAAAGTTTGGAAACCACTGGGTTAGGAAAATCTTGTCTCTAGCAAAGGAACTAACTCTGAATCATTCGAATACAGGGCCAAAACCCATTTCACCAGATTGAATGGTGAAATGGTCTCCTCACCCAAAGGGATGACACTGATCTCAACGATCAAAGACCGATACCTTTCAACCCCTTTAGTAGGGTTTTTTTATACCATACCAGATCAGACGGTAGATGCATTCGTCCGCTACTCACAGAGAGAAAAATCGTTTAATAGTGTATAAGGCCGGTATCACACAATGAGATTTCTACACGATTTCAATGTATGTGAATTGGATGTGGAAACTACTGGGTTAGGAAAATCTTCTCTCTAGCAAAGGAACTAACTCTGAATCATTCGAATACAGGGCGAAAACCCACTTCACCAGATTGAGTGGTGAAATGGTCTCCTCACCCAAAGGGTATCACTGATCTCACGATCAAAGACCGATACCTCACCCCACTGATCTCAACGATCAAAGACCGATACCTTTCAACCCCTTTAATCGGGTTTTTTTATACCATACCGGATCAGACGGTAGATGCATTCTGTCCGCTACTCACAGAGAGAAAAATCGTTTAATAGTATATAAGGCCGCTTTATTTTTATTTCATGCTATTTGGATCAGCTGGTCAAACTCCACGAAATACAATGATCATAAAAAATAAGAACTGTGTGTAATAGACATTGATAAAAAGGCAATAAAGACTAATATATAATAAACAATAATATTCATAAACTTTAAAAGAGTACAAGATAAAGTGACACAAAACAACAAGCATCATCATCATCATCATCAGTTCCATCAAAAAATAAAACTGTAAAAAGTTAATTAGTAAAATTAATGCAAAAGGCCATAATTTATATGAAATTAAGTGAATGTATATAAAAGAAAAGCCAGGTAATACAGTATTATGTCTCATTCATTAAAACATATCTGCACTAACTTATTTGGTAAGATTACAATAATTAAAATTTTTTCCAATAAGACTGAAATGATCAAAACAAGTAAAAAGCCATAAACATTCGGCAGTAAAATAAGAGTATTCTATAAAAAAGTACTTTGTATAATTGCAAAGATTGCAAATTGATCTTCACTTATCACAAGGTTACAAATAAGGGCTTTCAACTATACACTATATAGAAATTAGAATTATTTTCTTTTTCCTGTTTCTAGAATAACTGGTTTTAAATAGTATTGAAGAACCTGATTTAATACAGGCAAATGATAGAGTGTATAATAAATTTGGTCATCCATAATTGCTTTAAAAATTATAAGAACAAAATTTCTAAATTTAATAAAAAATAAACAATAAATCATAATAAATGGAAAGGATTGCATCATTACATAATCACTACTTCAACATTTGCATTTTATGAAATAATTTTCTGTAGCTCAATAAATGATGTTTACTATTTTAAAAAGTCTTTTAAGGGATTAATTTGAAAAATTTTATAAGATTGAAACTCAAGCTTATTTAAGAAAAAACTCATGTGATAATGTGTTTACATGTGAAAAAATTGAAGCTAGCAGCTCTAGTAAGCAGGCAATAAGATGAACTGATAAGTAGTCAATTTCTTTCTATCAAACAAGGGGCATTCTAGAATGATATGTTCAACTATGTCTTCTTTACCATCATAACAATTGCAGATTGGGTTTTTAATTATTTTAAATCTACATTTGGAAAAATTTGGATTTAAATTTCTGTTTAATACTTGTTTTTTTTTTAAGTTTTTGCCAATTAAACATTTTTATTTGATAATTACAACTACATCCAGCTTACAAAACAACACCAATACAGGAATTTCCAATTTAAAATGGTGATTATGAAGAAAATCTGTATTTACAATGGCTGCCATCAATGATTTTGCACAAAGGCAGCCAATTGATTAAATGACAGTTATTGTCAGGATGATAACATGTTGTATTTCCATTATGTATTATTCATAATTAATTTAGTTTCATACCTCCAGATTTTTAGGTGTACAAGCTCAATTCATTCAACCCCATACTAAATATATGAAAGCATGGAATTTTTGACAGATCTCACCTAGGCATCAATTCAGATTTCTCTTCATATTTATGGTAGAGCCAGTAAGACATTACTATTATAACGTCCTACTAAAAAAATAAGCAATTTGTCTAGCAAAAGAAAAAAAATTTTTTTAATGCCACTTTCCAATCATTGGTTTACTATTACATAATAGTATTTATTCCAGAGTCAATTATGAATTGCTCACAGTGTGGTACCTATTGGCTCCACCATATATGTGAGCAATTCATAATTGAGTCTAGAATGGATACAATTATGTATTCAGCCATTGATTGGAAAATGGCATTAAAAACTATTAATTGTTTTTGCTAGAAACTGTGTTAGTTTGGTTTGAATTAAGCTGCCAAAGTATACTTTTGGCAATGGCCATTTTTAAAGCCCACACAGACTACTCAACATTTATGGTGGGATCAACTAGAAGATTGAAGGACAAGGTTCAACGAACATGGTTAGGACTGAATTCTTCAAAAAGAATATGAAAGATCCAGAATAGAACTCAGATCCTTCAAGATGTAAATGATTCCTTTACCATGCAGTTGATGTTAGAAACTTGGATACAGGCAAATAACTTAAACATATATTTGTATTTACATTGTTTTTTTTAGTGTTACCCATGTTAAGTTCTCGTAGGCAACAAATACATAATTTCCTCATTTTAAATAATAAACAGTGTTTATTCAACACTAGTGTGTGCTATTACTTTTTAAAAAAATATTGAATATTCTGAGTTCTGATGATAATCTCCATTTATAACATTGTGCCTATGGAAAATTGTAGGCTAAGTTATGACAGATTTGAAATATGACCAAAATTTTTGACCACAACTCCACTCTAAGTCAGGAACCTCCTGTAAAACAAAAAGGATACAGATTTTTTTTAATTTAAAAAATTCAAAATACATGTCATCATTGACAAATGATCCATAATGTTAATAATTTTGATAATAATAATAGACAATACTGAATTCTTTAAGATGGTATAATTATCCAGATTTGATCTCAGGTCTTCATGGTTATAAAAGAATCCGAATTGAACCAAATCCCCAAAGTGGTAAGCAATTGCTAAACTATATCTTTAATAAAACAGAAAATATTTCTAGCCAGCATGCTATGAAAATAGTTAAGTTTGGAACATTGTATTTGAAATATTATAAGTCAAATGATCATAAGTCGAGGACAACCTGTAGTCATGCACCATAGTTAGAATACAATATTGGATTAAACTTGAAGGAAAAACTTTTTTAAGACAAAAATAAATGACATTACTTATAATTATAAAGAATAATCAGGCTGGAAAAATATATATTACAGAAACTTAATACAAAAAACTAAAAAAGGGAACAAATTCAAGCCACAACATGATGCAGGCTATCAATGATTCTTTTGCAAAGCATAAATCTGAGAATTAGAAATAGATTCATTAGTTTATTCATTAATCACATTCTTATGGGCTGACTTTTGTGCAATCTCAATGGATTCCTTTATCTTAAGATTATAGCAGAGATATAAAAATATCTCTGGTCCCATTCAACTACCAATTAGAATTTTTTATTAAGAGTAGTGGATAAATTGCCTATTTCTAAATCATGCTTATGTCCATGTAATCTATCACTGAGATTTCCAACAGTTACTCCTACACCCTTACAATTGTGCTTATTAAAGTATAAGTTCAAAAGATAATAATATATACATCTATCTGCTTGTCATACATGTACTCATCCTTTATCATTTCTTAGAATATTAAAAAGGTAGGGAATTGTTTGGAGACTAACTTTGCCTTCATATTTTTGCTGTGCTCTTAATATTACTGTAAGTATCAGCCAATGCTATACTCAGAATTGGAAATAATCTATTTCCAGTTCTGAATATAGGATTGGCTGATACTTAAGCAGTTGCTGATTCGAGACATCACTGAAGCTAATTGCTACATTCTTGGCTTGGCCACTACTAGCTGCAAGAATTTTTTTTATATATTGCTTTCATAAACTTCCTTGTATAACATTGCCTCAGACTTTTGCTAAAAACTCTATAAAGCTCATTTAAAAATATTATTCACACAAAATTTTTATATATTTTTAAATATTCTGGAATAATTTATATTTTCATGATCCGTATTAATTAAATACATTTTTTTAATAAATTAAAAAATTTATGAAATTATATAATTATTTGAGATATATATATATATACCGGGTGTTTTTCTTGAAACCGAACACACTGATTTTTGGCATGGAATTATTCCAACAATGATGTGACCGTAGCATAAAATTAATTTCGCAGTTATTCAAAAATAAACCGCTAGGGGAAGTTTGGCTTGATTAGGCGGAATATAAAATATTGTGGAGAAATTAAAGCTGTCATTAGATCAAAATTCAGTTTATGATTATTTTATATATTTAACAGAAATTCGCATAACTTTTCATTTCCTAATCGATAGAGAGGGGGCCCGTGGCTATATTTAGCCCGTTCGGGAACACTGATATCGGCGTCTCCGATAATATCTAAATTATATACATCCCGAAATTGAAAATCTGTCAATGTCTGGTAATAAGGCGTTGGGACGGTAACCCGAAGTTCCTGGTTCGATTCAAGGAAAATTATTAATTTCGGGAAATCAATAATTGAATTTTAATTTTTACTAAACAGATGGCGCCACCTTAGCCTAAATTTAAATTATTCCAACAATGATGTGACCGTAGCATAAATAAAATTAATTTCGCAGTTATTCAAAAATAAACCGCTAGGGGAAGTTTGGCTTGATTAGGATTATTTTATCAATAATTTGTGCTACGGTGCCACCATATGTTGGATTAATAATTATTTAAATTTAGCCTAAAGGTGATCTGCGATTGGTTATCTGACGGGAGCCAAGTCTGCCCGAATTTACCATAGAGTGCCCGTGGCTGTTTAGCCCGTTCGGGAACACTGATATCGGCGTCTCCGATATCATCTAAATTATATACATCCCGAAATTGAAAATCTGTCAATGTCTGGTAATAAGGCGTTGGGACGGTAACCCGAAGTTCCTGGTTCGATTCAAGGAAAATTATTAATTTCGGGAAATCAATAATTGAATTTTAATTTTTACTAAACAGATGGCGCCACCTTAGCCTAAATTTAAATTATTCCAACAATGATGTGACCGTAGCATAAATAAAATTAATTTCGCAGTTATTCAAAAATAAACCGCTAGGGGAAGTTTGGCTTGATTAGGATTATTTGGATTGTGTAAATCCCCTTGGTAAATGTTGAAAATATATGTTCCAAAGAAAACTTCAAAAAATATTAGAGAATAATATATTTCAACATGCATATATATTATACTACTATATAAAGAAGAAAATCTATATTTAACAGCAAATTCAAATAAAGGAAAAAAATTCAGCTGAAATAATCGTCAAACTTAAGTGTACAATAGTTGGTATCTCGGAGAAACCACTGAATTTCTCTGAAACCATAGCTGTAATGCAAAATATGCTTATTCAATTGAATCTAATCTGAATCGTGGAAGGTACAGAATTTTTGAAAATTCTTTACATAGAGCAATAGGTGGCGTGGTCTCCCTAAGACACCAGCTACACTGCCTGGCTAAGTGTAATGCAAAATATGCTTATTCAATTGAATCTAATCTGAAAATCGTGGAAGGTACAGAATTTTTGAAAATTTTTTACATAGAGCAATAGGTGGCGTGGTCTCCCTAAGACACCAGCTACACTGCCTGGCTAACTTCGTAAGTTTATATGATGGTGACGGAGCATAAAACAATTTCTAGACGCGCTACACAGATTACAAATTTTGTAATCATAACAATTTTTGATATTTTAACCAATGATTTCTTTAAGATGCCAGCTAAATCGGATAAATATTTGCCAGTTTTACTGCGATTATTTACTAAAAGACGTGTTATATAATTACAATTCTGATCTGCGGAATAAACGGCACTAACTTTTTGCGAAGTATTAGGATTCTTAATTAAAAATAATTTCAGATTAGATAAATCGCCGCATTGTATATATTGTAATAGATTATACATTAAAACAAGTTTTTCTCCAGGGCACCGAGCAAAATCGAAGAATTTTGAAATTAGTTGACATTCAACTTCCTTTGTATCGCTTAAACTATATAAAAAAAAAACATTGTATTTTGTAGTTTGAGAATACTAATATAACTTGATCTTTTTTATTTTGATATAAGTAGAGTCTTCTCTCAAGATCATTTCTTCCCGCTTATTAGCGAATGATAAAGATCTTCAGTTTTGCTGTGGTTCGTGAAAACTACGTATGAAATTGGCCATCCAGCAATTAACTGCAGTTGTTGGATCAGACTGGACTGAATATAGAATTTTAACGATAAAAACAATCCAGTGTTTAGGCCTGTCTGTAAAAACTGAAATGTGAATGTAGACTCGAAACGTGAATAGAAGCGAGCTGTGACAAGTGTGAATGAGAAATGATCTACTTAGAAAACAGAGTATCTTGACAATTAAGTTAAGCATTCGACTCCTTACACTAACAGTCGCTTAAAATATAAAATTTTCAGATATTAAAAAATAATTTAAGCAATCCTAACAAATTTGATTTTGGAGAAAGTATTCTTTATTGCATTTCTAATGCGGTCTAAGCAATCGGCTATTGAAATCAAATGCGCCTTTAGTATAAATTCATAATTCCATACCTACGAAAATAAAGGCTATTTGCATTAAAATGATCACGTCTTGAGGGAATTCGAGAAGTCTTATTGCACAGAATTCTTATATTTTTCATAATGTACTTTTAGTTTAGGCATTGCATTTATAGCGAGGTTCCTCAATATTTTAACAAATCTTGTGCATTTTAAGTGTATACAATAACCACCTTTCCGCATACCATTTTACACACTATTATTTAACAAAATTTCTCTGGTCATATTTTGTACTCAAAAGTTGACCCATCCAGTTGGAAGTTACGTGGGAATAGGCATAGTTTAAACAAAATTTCTCTGGTCATCTTTTGTACTCAAAAGTTGACCCATCCAGTTGGAAGTTACGTGGGAATAGGCATAGTTTAAATTTTTTCCAATATGGTGAAGTTCATATAATTTCCACGAGTCCATTTTTTGCAGTAAAGTTTTAGATTTGATAAGAGGTAGTAAGTATATACACAGCGCGACTTTCAACCAGGATTCCATATGAATTCAAGGTTATTAAGAAATTTATATTAGAACAACGAAGTTTATATCCGAACTGTATTAATCATTTCTCGGCTAATATATGTTCTAAAACATAGATTTGGGAATAATCTCATAGGGCACAGATTTTCAGAGAACAAGGGTCTCAAATTCATTTTCTTTCGAAGATATATTTAAAAAATTGTAATATTTCACTATCTGGCAAATTCAACGGTGAACACTCGTGGTTGGTTCTATGATTTTCGTTACTTATTTGCTAAAAACAAATTTTTTTCACATATCGATATTGTGCGCTTAATAACTTAGCAATTCTGAACTTAATTTCAACAACGATCATTTTTATTTAAATTTCGCTAAATCTAAAGTTTAAATTTTCGTTTTCAAAAATTGATCGTGAAGTGGTTCACTGAAAATGTTAAAACTCGAGTTTTACATTTCTGTATCAAACTATTAAATTTAAATTGAATATGAAATTACCTCATGTAACAATGAATAGTTGATACCAGGTACAAAAGAATTCTTAAAGTAAAACTTTATTAAAATAGTTTACAACCTACATAAGCACAAATTTTAACATTGAATTATATATACATTATAAAAAACATTTAAATCTAACTTGCTAATTCCAAAAATATTTTATGGATCACAAATTTTCAAAACAATAGTAAGATTTAAAAATTAATTATATTCATCAAAAATCAATATTAAAATTTGCAGAGCAGATAGTTTGTCATTAGGATATGTAAATTACTAGTCATTAAAATTTGCTTTTTCACCAGTTATTTATATAAGCCATAAAGCCCCAGTAGTCTGCATGAGTTTGTCCATTTAAAAACTTCATTGACTACTCGCTTTATCAAACCTGAAGGCTACAAAGCGATTATTTTCAAACTAATCAATTAAAACAGTCAAATCTAATGCCCATAAATTTACTTTTTGCATAGTGAGAATCCTGATTGAAAACCCTCCGTAGTTATTTTTGGTAATTTGATAGTGTCACTATAATTCTAAAATTTTTAATAAAAGCTCATTTACTGAATGCTTAAAGTAAATGCAATTTAATATTGCTCATTGATAAATACTAACTAAAAGCTCAAGATTCTTATAAAATATACCTGCTATCAGTATTCACTACACTTTAAATGAGTACTTTGGAATACTTAAAATTTACTGTCAATTTTATCAATTTTAAAAATTTGGAAGTTTTATTCTAATCATTGACAAAACTGAATTTAAAGCGGTTTTCTAATTTTTTGTCGGGTAAAATTAAGAAACCGTTATTTAAATATTAAATTTGCAATTTTGATTCTAAATTTATATATTACAAAAAAATTAAAAATGGGGAAAGGTGCCAAAGATATAAAAAAGTTAGAGACGAGGAAATTGATTTAACTCGTGAAATTTCTACTAACGTTTAACTATGGAATGTTATATTTTGTTATAAAAATAGGGATATTCGAAGTTAAGTTTTAAATTATTAGTTTGCCAAACTTGTTTTAAATGGAAAATTCAAACTCAAAACAAGTATGGAAACATTACAAGCTCTCATCCACAAACTACTAATTAAAAGTTGCTATTTATCATTGATTCTGAAGTTGTGTTTTAGGATAAGATGCACTGAATTTCTAGGCAGCATTAAAATTTATTCTAGATTAAAATATTTTTAGAACAAACAAATAAGCATAAAGTTTAATATGTAAAAATACCCATCTATTAAAATTTCTGTAGTATTGTTCGAAATATTTCAAACAATTTTAAAAAATCAAGATTAAAATCAAACTAAAACCGATTTTATAAGAGTATTCAATTTTTAAACATTCAACACAACCCATCATCTCAAATTATGCTTTATTTAAACTATTCCCTTACAAAACAGCAAAATTAACATGCCCCTTTTTAAGAGCATTGACACAAATCAATTTCTGGAATGCCAAGTACCCGTATTGGACAATATAGCTGCTTGCAAAGAAAAATTAAAATTAGTATAGTTAGATTAAATTTATAATGGGATCTGACTTATAAACAATTATAGAGCAATTTTACAATCATTCTTTCATTGATTGATATGAGGATTAAAAAGTGATATTCTGCATAGTTCTAAAAAAAATTAATTGCACTATGATAAATTCTATGCAGAACTAACATCAATATACCAAAAAGGCCACTGTCACAATTACTGGGCCATAAGCTATTGCTCTGAATTAAAAATGTCAACACACCACAGTTTGGTTTGAAGGCCACTCATTTCAAATAAGATTGGCAGCTCCAGCTCTATCAAAAACAGTAATATTTCATCTTAATGCATTTAAGATAAGCTTTTTTTGTTTAAGATCATGTATTAAATTCTTCTTTTTTAAATATAAGATTAAAGTCTGGATAATACTTGCATGCAGGCTAAAATCCTGTGAACCCTTGACTAGCTGGATCCATGTTAAAACGATCACAGATTAAAGTTGGGAAAAACAGCAATAGGTTATAAACCAGACAAACTGTATAGTTAATTTTACACAGAATATTGGGAATTCTTTGGGTATAATAATAAGGATTTAAAGATTTCTGCTGTGTCACTACAACAAATTAAGAACAATTAAGAATAGAAGGTAAAGCTTCTAAAGAGAAGTGATAAGGTTTAAAGTGGGATTAAGAATTGTTTAAGAAGTGAAATTGTGTTGGAATAAGAACATTATAAACATGGGAAAAAATATGATAACTTTAAAGGGACTAAGTGAGGTTAGAGTTAAAAACAAAATTAAAATAATAGGTTAGGAAATGTTGCATTAAACATTGCTTCAATTGAAGACCATCCAGTTAGAAAAACTTTAATAGGAGGGAAAGCAATTTTACGTCTTGGAGAAAACAATTGTTATGACCTTGCAGTCTAGACAAAGATCAATCAATGCAACAAAATAAAAAATCAATTACATTGATCAAATTACATAAATAAAGTACAGCTTGACTTGTCAAATAAAGTATTAAACATTATATGGCAACTAAAAATATCCCAAAATGGATTAAGATTTAGCTGAGTGGAGAATTAACTATTTGATTTGTTGCGCATGAGAGGCTTGTGATTACGCATACTTTCGATTGAATGTTGCCACTGCCAACAGTTTCGACAAAAATATTTAAAACAAGAACCATCGCGACAGAATATGGGCCCCTGCTGTAACTGACAGGTCGAACAAATGGCATCTTCTAAGTATGGATCTACCTGGACCTGAAGTCAAAATAAAAAAACATTACTGATCAATCATATAATGCAACTTTATATATACAGTAAAACAAAATTATAATAAATTCTCAGCATTAACACATCAAGGACTTATTATACCAATAGATGATGGCACTGCAGCATAATTATTTAATAATTGTTAATTTGGTAGTTTAATTCTAAAATAGTTTGCTAAGGGTAGAGTTTGGCTGTACTAGGAAGTTTTGGATTCAAAGTATCCATTAACTTAGAATCTTATACATGTTTGTGTAGAATGAGAACTAAAAAAGCCATTAGAAAAAAGGTACAGCTTTAAGAAGCATTTAATAGATTTTGTTTGAAATGACAAATCCTAGCAGGTGTGATCTCTCCCCTTCTCAGACCTATGAATATTCAGATTTAGGAACTAAAATCTGGATGGCATATGCTTTGCTATACTGTTTAAATGATAATTTGTCTCTTTACTCTTGAATTTTAGTTAATGCAATGACAAGTTAATAGAACATTATTGTTTAAAGTAATTTTAGGAACTAAAATCTGGATGGCATATGCTTTGCTATACTGTTTAAAATGATAATTTGTCCCTTTACTCTTGAATTTTAGTTAATGCAATGACAAGTTAATAGAACATTATTGTTTAAAGTCCTCCGCTGTGTACACTCCTAATTATTTAAAAAACAAATCTTCAGCAGGTTATGCTTTAACAAGTTAATTTTGTCTTTGTGATAAAAATTTATGTTTTGCAATTATAAACAGTCAAGGAGAAACTTCAATTAAAATGATTTGTTGAAAATGGACAGGAGAATGTCACTAACTAAAATTTCCAACTGAAACTAAAATACTACAAAACTCTCATTTTACTTAAACACTTCAATCTGTTGTATTTCAAAATCATGTCATCTATATTCAAAAGCAGGATGGTTTGATTAAAAAAATTCCCTAATAAAATCATTGAGCCAAGCAAAATATTGGAATATCTGCAGCTACATCTGCTGTGATTATCTTAAGGAAAATTGAGAGTATTTGACAATCACTGACCAAAATCATGCATGCATTTTTCTGATGGGACATGAAAATTATGAATAGTCTTTGACAATACTGTGGCAAAGTCAAACTGAAATTTTAATTGTTTGGAAATTGGTCAGAAGTTTACATTAATTCAATATTTGAGAGTGAAGATATTTTAATCATTTATTGAAAAGTAATTTTGCAACTATGCTGTTCAGTCTGTTTTGATAACCATAAAAACATGCTTGTGTCATTCATAACATTAACTGTATTACAAAAACACTATACACTATCAATTTAATGATTTCTGAAGCAAGACAATTTTACTGTTGGTTGCTTAGATATATATTTCAACTATATTGACTATGCACAATATACTAATTGCAATAAGGCACTTCAACTGCAGGGTTGCGAACTTTAAGTGCAGCTTCCCCTATGGCTACTAAAAATTACATTCTAAAAATGTTGTGGAATTGTCTAATCTTTTATAATTAAAAGCAGAGAAATATTAAGTTAGCATTTTTAGTTTCATGAAAGTAAAAAAATTAGACCTATCAACAGCATTTATCTGATGAGCAGTCCACAAATGTGTTAATGGAATAGAATTTTAATATTTAAAATACTGAAAAGAACATATCTTTAGACAAATTTTATAAAAAACTTACCTTCTTTGTAAACCGAGGAGTTTTTATTTCAATAAAAGCAGCAGAAACAGCCTTCATATAGCTTTTATTATTATTAAAAGTTACTCTTCCAGAACCTGAAAATTAAAAAATGCCATTTAATTGCAATTTGCAAAAATTACAATTAGATAACTAAAGAATTAGGGGGAATTTTTAAAACATGAAATTGAAGAAAATTAGGTAGCTTTAAAATAAACTTTGTTCTTGAGAAAAGATTAACAAATGAATTTGCAAGTCTGAGGGCTGATTAATCCCTAAAAGATTCCTTATTTAATATTTCTACTCATTTGTAGGAGTGATACATATAATGCTTTTTAATCTAGTAGATTGTCAAAAGTTTTTATTTTATTTAGAAATAAAACAAGAACTTTCCTATAAATTTTCATATTAACTACACAAAAAAATCTGCAGTTATATATATATTTGTGCATATTCAAAAATTGTGCATGTTTTATATATATAAAACATGCAATTTTTAGTATATTAAAATATCGATATTTTTCTAAATTTTTAACTTATTTCAAATTTTTAAGGAAAATTTAAGACATTTTGATTTTATAAGTTCCTATATTTTATATAGGAACTTATATAAAATATGGTATATTGTTTTAGTAGCATTAAAAATTAAATAGAAGCTTGTTTTATTTCTAAATAAAATAAAAACTTTCCTATAAATTTTCATATTAACTACACAAAAAAATCTGCAGTTATATATATATATTTGTGCATATTCAAAATGTGCATGTTTTATATATATATATAAAACATGCACAATTTTTAGTATATTAAAATATCGATATTTTTCTAAATTTTTAACTTGTCTTAAATTTTCCTTAAAAATTTGAAATATTTTGATTTTATAAGTTCCTATATTTTACATAGGAACTTATATAAAATATGGTATATTGTTTTAGTAGCATTAAAAATTAAATAGAATGTATTTATAAAATTATACTGTAGGTATCAAATCAGATGTCCATTTTAGAGCTTTATTTAATAACTTTTCCTTAATTTACAACAACAAAAAATGTGAGAAACATCACATCCTCTTCACTATGATAAACAGATACCATCCTTAATAACAATATCCACTCCTCTCTTAAATTATTTTTTATATATAATTGGGAGCCAAATATAAAAAGGATATTTTTAAAGCAGTTATCCAAACTGTAGGGCACTAATCAAATCTACTGTAAAGGGGCATGCAAGAGTCAGTCAGTCATTTGAGAAATTCAAAATGGTGTTGAAAATTCTCTCTTAAATTATTTTTAATATATAATTGGGAGTCAAATATAAAAAGGATATTTTTAAAGCAGTTATCCAAACTGTAGGGCACTAATCAAATCTACTGTAAAGGGGCATGCAAGAGTCAGTCAGTCATTTGAGAAATTCAAAATGGGTGTTGAAAAAAATGAAATCAGCAAAAAGGATTATACAGTACATATATCCATGTAACCGCAGTTTGTTGTAACTGTTTCAAAGACAAAGTATAGATTCATTTAGTGACTGAAAAGAATTGCAAGTAATGATATCTTCAATACTATCCCTATTTAAGAGAGAATGTGCTGATAAATCAAGCCCACCATTAAAACAGGTAAACAAATTTTACAAAAAACACTTTATAGTGTAATAATTCTTAATATAATACTTTATGTATAGGAACTTATATAAAATATGGTATATTGTTTTAGTAGCATTAAAAATTAAATAGAATGTATTTATAAAATTTAAAAAAATTGATATGCCCTCATTTTCATATGAAAGGGGTGTGTGCACAGTTTGGAAACCACTGCATTAAGGTGGTCAACTCCAAAAAGTTTGGGGATCCCTGACAAACTTTTGGCAGAAAATCAAAATCAGTTTAAAAAAATTGATGCACCCTCATTTTCATATGAAAGGGGTGTGCACACAGTTTGGAAACCACTGCATTAAGGAGGTCAACTCCAAAAAGTTTGGGGATCCCTGACAAACTTTTGGCAGAAAATCAAAATCAGGATTTTATACCTCAAATATTAACCAATTCACTGCTATTGTATAGCCATCAAGGAAGTGAAACAAAAACAATTAAGTTAAAGTCAATCCAAATTTTATTAATTCAGCTTTTGCAAAATCTGTACATCATTAAAAATATGCCCTTTGATGGTGGATCCTAAATTTTTTCGTTGCCAAAATTTAAAAAAACTACATGAATCTGGATTATTTTTATCCCATCCTGTTGATTTTATAGTATCAAAAATTATATATATATATAATGAATCACAATCAGAATATCTTATTTTTCTGTTTTAATTTTTCTTAAATTTTGGTGAAAATTAAAACACCCTCAGGTCATGCTAAAATTTAAAAAAACTACATGAATCTGGATTATTTTTATCCCATCCTGTTGATTTTATAGTATCAAAAATTATATATAATTATATATAATGAATCACAATCAGAATATCTTATTTTTTCTGTTTTAATTTTTCTTAAATTTTGGTGAAAATTAAAACACCCTCAGGTCATGCCACTTATTGCTTTGTAGCAGCCACTTGCTTCCCCAGAACTTGCAACCAAGCCTACTTTGCACATGGATGCAAAGCATTGGATGCTGTGCAACAATAAGTCAACTGTGATCCAATTAGAGGAACAAAAAAATAGCTGCTTATATACAAGATGACACCATTTTCTTGTGTGAGGATTTTTCATAAATAAAAAATTTCTAAAAAGTACTGCTAAAAATTGTGTAAATTAAGAACAATCACCAAGTATGAAATATTAAAATATGATGTAACATCTGTTGAAGTTACATATTACACTTTTTTTTTATAAATTTCTGAAAATTTCAGCCAAGTTTTTGTATCCATGGCTCGTTTGTTCAGAGGACAGTTTTTATTTTCAGATAGCATTATTTCATTGGCTGGCTAAAATTTCATTTAAAAAATTTTGAAACAAATTGATAAATATTGGAAAAAGGATTTTAAAATTTATATTAAGTGAGATTTCATAATTGACAAATTTTTGCATAATTAGGCACAATTTAAATAGTCTGTATAACATTTAACTTTTTGCTGCAATCATGTGTAGAGTGGGGGAAAATAAATACTTTGACGTAAATAATCAGATTTCTTATGCAGCAAAAAGTTAAATGTTATACAATCATGTGTAGAGTGGGGGAAAATAAATACTTTGACGTAAATAATCAGATTTCTTATTTACAAAATGTGAAAATTACTACGAAGTTTGTAAGGAGTTGTGGAGCACAGAATTGAACTAATCATCTAACTTGTAAGATGGTAAAGCCATGGCTTTATCATGCAGCCATTTAAAACTTTTTGGATCTGAATGGTCAAAAATTCTAAAAAATTAAAATAGTAATTGCTTTGCTTTACAAAAAGGTTTCATAAGTACAAAACACACATTTTTCACAAAGTGGGGAATTCATAGAAGTTTCCCAAAACAGCAAAATTCTCGACTAACAAATTTAACTGTTTAAAGAATACTTAAAAATGTGTCAACTTTACTATTGGTCAGAAATGATCAGAAATATTTAGTAAAAGCTGACAATAAACCCCCTAATCAAGAACTTTAAAGCCATCCTGTTACACTCACAAAAATGCACACAAAATACAGCTCTAAACAGGATAAATACTTGTTAATAAAGTATTTATCCTGTTTAGAGCTTTGTATTTTGTGTGCACCCCCTAATCAATAAAATTATCAATAGCTGATGCAAGATGGCAAAGAATGTCTAAATTTGTGAAGAAATTTTATAGAACTAAGTTCTTCAATAAAACTTTCTGGAATTTAATTTCCAAAATATTTCAATTAAAATCTACCCGTAGTTTTTGTTTGCATTTTTAGGATTGAATTTGTTTGTCCCATAGCCAAACCAGATGTATTTTAAATTAATCATGATTAAATAATTTTTATGCTAATCCAAACTAGAAAAAAAAAAATGTACAAAAATTATAACCAACCTATAGGATATTTATATTTATCTGTATCTATTCCAGCATAAATGACTCCTCCAAATAAGTCATTCATTATATGGGCAAGGCCTTCAGCATTCAACATTCCATGCAACGCACCAACAAAAACAGTTTTGCTTGGATCAAGACGTTGAGAAGGACATTTAACATAATTACTATCACCAATAACCCAAGGAATAACTTGAACCTAAATAAACCAATAGGAATATGAATATCTAAAAATATACATAACTTAATGCATAAAAAATTTACCTCTTTAGACCTCATTCTTCGAGACGAAATTTTAAAGTACCAGTTACCACCATTATTGAAGTCATGCGTACAAGACTGTAATAATGACTTCACGTGTTTCTCCGAATCAAATATTACATAAACATATCCAGCTAAAAAGATAAAAAGGACTTACACACTTATAAAATGATAAAGTTCAGCATATGATATTTTCACAAACCTTTTGGTGGATAAGAATTATTTCTATTTTCTTTTCCAGGCCATTGTATTTTAATAGGACCAAAGGTAGAAAATGCTTCTATCAAACCAGCTGAAAAATTACATAGTAATTAATAACTTCAAATTATTAAAGTGTTAATTTATGGAAGTTTTTAAAAAATTTCCCCATTAAATATAATAGTCTTCATAATAATTTGAAGTTATTAATTACTATGTAAAGTGTTAATTTATGGAAGTTTTTAAAAAATTTCCCCATTAAATATAATAGTCTTCTTTTAAATTTAAAAATTTGAATCTTATATTTTAAAAATATGACTATCCTAAAAACTTTCATCTTAATTCAATTTTTTTCATATAAAGCAACATTTATATTCTAATGTCATTTTTCTGTAAACTAGAAAATTAATATAAATTGGATTTAATTTTTATCAATTTTAATGGTTTACCTTCAGTAATATCCCAAGGCACTCCTCCTAAAAATACTTTGCATGAATATGTCGGTGATTTATGAATTCTTGGAGGAAGCTGACCACTCCAAGTACAATTTGCTTCACAGAAAGCTATAAAAATTTCTTGTCTTAGTCACTTTACATAAAATCAACTTTATTAAAATGCTTGAGATTTGGAAAAGTAAAAGTGAGTATTAAAAAGTAAAGTTTAAAATGTCAAAAAAATTATCTAAACTAAATGGATGAAAGTTTACCTCTTTAGACCTCATTCTTCGAGAGAAACAATAGGACCTCTCAAACTGTTATAGTCAAAGCTACGACTAATGCAATGAACCCCATTAAATTTTTAATAAATTCATATTAAAAATTTACCTGTTTTTAATATTGAATTTATTTGGCTTAGCAATTTAAAGCTTTTGTATTATGATACTGATACTGGAAAAACTATACAACCTGAATATACTCACTCTTAAATTTTCCTTAATGAGTACTAATCTTCGCACTACTAAAATAAAATTTCAGCTTACTTGGGCAGGGAAAGAACAATCCGTAAACATCAAAACCCCATTAAATTTTTAATAAATTCATATTAAAAATTTACCTGTTTTTAATATTGAATTTATTTGGCTTAGCAATTTAAAGCTTTCGTATTATGATACTGACACTGGAAAAAACTATACAACCTGAATATACTCACTCTTAAATTTTCCTTAATGAATACTAATCTTTGCACTACTAAAATAAAATTTCAGCTTACTTGGGCAGGGAAAGAACAATCCGTAAACATCAAAGAAACAGATTGTTCTTTCCCTGCCCAAATGAGCTGAAATTTTATTATTTTAGTAGTGTGTGGAAATTATGGAGCAGTGTAATAAAGAGGTTACGAATACTAATCTTGATTTGCATGAATCAGTAAGCATAATGAAGGAATTGATCTCAAAAGTGATAGTTAAAACAGTTCACATTTTTATTGATTAAAAATATTAAAAAGTTTTATATTTATACAATTAATTAATATACTTAATTTATAGATCATAAAAGTGATAGTTCACATTTTTATTGATTAAAAAAAATATTAAAAAGTTTTATATTTATACAATTAATTAATATACTTAATTTATAGATCAGTGCTGCAAACTAATGCAAATTAAGTTCCTTGCCTAACAGCAATCTAAATAATTTTAGGATTATTGCATATAAAATTTAATAATTCTCAAATGATTTCTGCAATTTTATATTATTTCATTTGATATTTTTTAACAAAAGAATTCTTAAAAAAGGGGGATTAAAATTTTTATAACCAATTTGATTTTGGAAAAGTATTCATCAGCCAAATTATTTCATAAGGGATAAAACCACATTAAATATCTATGGAAGTTTTACAGTCATCCATTTTTACTTATGTTTTTTCAAGTTTCTAAAACTTTAAAAATACTTATTTTTGCATTATTGACGTAAGGAAAGCTTATCTTCAATGAAAATCTTAAATTGAGACTAGTATATAGAAACAAATATTAATCTCATTTTAATTTACACCAGTATTTTTTGCAGAAACAATTTATTGTGTAAAAAGGGCTAGGTTATATAAAATAAGACATTCAGAAATGGCTACCGAATAAAAAAAAAAAAGGGCATTCAGAACAATTCTGCAGAACACCCAAGAGCAGGAGCCAGTGCCTTTGTTTTTCTTCAGAAAACCAAATTTCTTTACCTTCACTGCAAGTGGGTGCTTAAGGCAGATAATCAAAGTGAAGGCTATATCTAGGTAAAAGGTTTAAGCTCTTAAAGATCTGTTGATGTGTCATGTCACAAAAGTAGGGGGAAAACTCAATCCTGATTTAAATTCAGTGCAAATGCCTTTGTTTTTCTTCAGAAAACCAAAATTTCTTTACCTTCACTGCAAGTGGGCGCTTAAGGCAGATAATCAAAGTGAAGGCTATCTAGGTAAAAGGTTTAGTTGATGTGTCATGTCACAAAAGTAGGGGGAAAACTCAATCCTGATTTAAATTCAGTGCAACTACTGCAGATCGATTTTTTTGCATTTATTTACTGGTTGAAATCAATGTGTGCCTCTGGTTTCTAAATTTTGATTGCTAAAATCATTTAAATTATGTTTAGTGCGGTGCTATGAGGCAGAGAAGCGGCCGCCTCAGGCAGCACCGTAAACAAACAGCGAAATCAAAGATGTGCCTCTGGTTTCTAAAGTTTGATTGCTAAAATCATTTAAATTATGTTTAGTGCGGCGCTATGAGGCAGAGAAGCGGCCGCCTCAGGCAGCACCGTAAACAAACAGCGAAATCAAACCACAATTTGAACCATTCAATAATTAAAAATCTTTATGCAATGCTTTTATATATTGATCTATGTTGATAATTGTAAGCTCAAAGCACAACTGACAATATTTGATTTTAATGTTAGTTTGTCTCGAGAAGTGGCAAGTAGCTGTGTTGAGTTTAAATCAGTAAAATCAAACTAAAAAAATCTGAACTAGCTAATAGGACCTTAAAATAAAACTAAAGATGCAGGAGCACTTTTGGGTTGACTGCCCCTCTTCAGCTGCACAGAACGAGCGTTAGCAGAGAACCTAACAGAATGGGGATATCTGTAAAAACAAGTGTAAATTGTACTTTAAACTCCAAGTGTCAAGGGAATGGTAAAAACAAACAGACTGTGCATGTGGGATAAAATGTTAGGCAAAAGGGGCTGGAAAGAGCGATAACAGATACAAAATTATAGTATTTAAGTGTGAAAAATTATGTTGATTAAACAGGTACTCCCAAGCACTAAGTATAGAGAGTATTCCGAGAATAAAGAAAGAAAAAGAACATTTAAGGGGCGGCATTTCAAAGACTTGCCTCATACTGAGATTTTCTCAGTATGAGGCAAGTCTCTGCACGGCCCTGGTTTTATGGTAGATAATTTAAACAGACTGTGCATGTGGGATAAAATGTTAGGCAAAAAGGGGCTGGAAAGAGCGATAAATACTATAATTTTGTATCTGTTAAGTGTGAAAAATTATGTTGATTAAACAGGTACTCCCAAGCACTAAGTATAGAGAGTATTCCAAGAATACAGAAAGAAAAAGAACATTTAAGGGGCGGCATTTCGAAGACTTGCCTCATACCGAGATTTTCTCAGTATGAGGCAAGTCTCTGCACGGCCCTGGTTTTATGGTAGATAATTTGAAATGGACTGAACTATATTAGTAGAATTTGGATTTTTTTTTATCCAACTTATCAATTCTATTTTGTATTCTATTTCAGTTTTGGAATGTAGATAAAATTTCAAAAATTTATTAAAGTGAAGTGAAATTTTAGTATAAGCTCAAATTCGTAAAACTGAAAATATTGCTTATAATAAAAAATATTGGTTAATTCTGTCCAAAGAAGATATTTTCATATATTTTACTTTATAATAAAAAATAAAGCAATAAAAATCTGAACACCCTCAGGCTCTAAAGGGGCATGGCACCCTGTTTTATCACAGTCACTTCATGGGAAATTTTAGCACAGTAAAGTAGGCTTAGCCACATATTGGGGTGTACCATCTCAAAGCATCTGCAGGCTAAATCAAAGTAAAGATAATATAGCTAGAGCAATTTTCCCACAAGTTTGGTTTTTGATATAAATTCAAACTTAAAAAAAATTGATATATGAAGGAAAAAATTGAAATATTTTAATATAAAAATGTTACTTTCCAACTAATTATAACAATGAAAATTTGCATAATACTTAAATTAGAGAGATTACTTTCATGTTTATTCGTTTCTAAAACTTTAAAATACTTAAGCTTTTCTTACATGGATAATGCAAAAATATCTTAATTGGAAATTTAAGATTTTCATTGAAGAAGTAGCCCTTAAAATTATTTCAATTAAGGCATAGAATGGCACAAACTACACAAGTAATCAAATTTTTTCCAATAAATTAAAATTTATTGTTACGCCAAGTAAATATGAATCATTTTTTATTAGCTCAAAGTTCAAATTCTTCATTAACTGTGCAAGTTCAGTTCAAATGTTAAAGTGCTATCAGATTACTTAAAAATATCATTGGCCATTTGCCTTTGTCGGTTTTTGATATAAATTCAAACTTAAAAAAAAATTGATATATGAAGGAAAAAATTGAAACATTTTTATATTAAAATATGTTACTTTCCAACTAATTATAACAATGAAAATTTGCATAATACTTAAATTAGAGAGATTACTTTCATGTTTATTCGTTTCTAAAACTTTAAAATACTTAAGCTTTCCTTACATGGATAATGCAAAAATATCTTAATTGGAAATTTAAGATTTTCATTGAAGAAGTAGCCCTTAAAATTATTTCAATTAAGGCATAGAATGGCACAAACTACACAAGTAATCAAATTTTTTCCAATAAATTAAAATTTATTGTTACATTAAGTAAATATGAATCATTTTTATTAGCTCAAAGTTCAAATTCTTCATTAACTGTGCAAGTTCACAGTTCAAATGTTAAAGTGCTATCAGATTACTTAAAAATATCATTGGCCATTTGCCTTTGTGTTCACGTTTACAGTTTCTGATGTTTGATTTTTTTAAAAAACATTTATATATCAATGTTTTTTATTACTGTTCAAATCAAATCAAACTATTACAAAATATTTCATTATAGTAATTTTACATTGATATATAAATTTTTTTTATTACTGTTCAAATCAAATCAAACTATTACAAAATATTTCATTATAGTAATTTTAACACTACAAGTATTCAAGTTAACAATTCTAAGTTTATTCTTATACCGAATCTAAAAACAAATACTATGATGTAGCATGTAATGCGCCTATTGAACCAAATCTGCAGTATTACACAGCAGTCCAATTAAAGTGCAAGGACTTCTGCACAATTTTGGAAGCAACATCTTTAATATACAATACATTTAAAATTTAATTTGATAATTTGTCACTACACCATTTTGCTATGCTTAAGAATAAATTAAAAAGCAAAAATAATTTCTTCTGCATGAAAAGGGCAACTGATTTAACTAACATCTGCACTAAATAAATTTTTGACTGCATAAACTAATTTATAAAAATTGGATATGAACTTTTTTTTTTTTACACAATTTCAATATAGTAATATATCAAAGCTTCCTTTAAAAATGATCAATCTTCCTTTTGCAAAAAATTTCGCAATTTTCTAAATAGATTTTTTAAAAAACACTTTCTAAATTAAATATAAAAGTTTATAAAAAGATCCTCTTGTATACTATGCAGATGTTACAAGCAAATCTGGGGGAAAAAAATTCTCCTGGAATGAAATTAACTGTCAATTGGACCTAGTAAAGATGTGAAAAGATTTTTAAATTCTCAAAAAAAATTATATAAAATGAGAAATAAGTTAAACAAGCACAAATATTTTTCAGAATGTTGAAAAAAATTCTCCTGGAATGAAATTAACTGTCAGTTGGACCTAGTAAAGATGTGAAAAGATTTTTAAATTCTCAAAAAAATTATATAAAATGAGAAATAAGTTAAACAAGCACAAATATTTTTCAGAATGTTGCACGCATAAATTTCACCTTTGGAAGAATTGATAATGATATCTATATCCCATTTTAATTTCCTCAAGTAAAGGGGCTGAGTAACAGGCAGATTAGGATCATGTTTATAATAAGATGCATCAAAAGACAGCAATGACCAAAAATAATTGCATTATTAATATTTATTAAATTTTTAAAAAATTGGAATGAAATTAATCAGAACAGGCTATAAAGATAAAATGGGGGTAGGGTTTATTATGTAAATCAGATAGTCATTATATACAATTTGCTCTTCAAAAATGATCATTTAAATCTTCGACCCTAATTTAAGATATTGCTCAATTACCATTATTGAAAATTTAACCACTAATATGTTTATTTGCCAGTTTGGCTGTGAATATGATTTGGCTTTCTACTCTAGAATCCAAGTTCAAGTGTCAGATCCCCACCTGCTGAAAATATTTATCAAATATGGCTGACCCCTACAGGCTGTCTACTCCTGCAGAGAAGGGTTTGTTTTGCTCTGTCACTTAGTATTCTTTACAGAATGGGAAAAAGTGTCACTTATTGACCAAAATAAAGTTTCAGCAAAACAATTGTCTATAGTTTAATAATGCAATTCTTAGTGGGGGAAATTAACTCCTTTTCTTTTCTTTGTTTAGCTATTTCAACTTATGACCAATGACCTTGGAATTCAGTCTGAAATGCCCTAAATTTAAAAAATATAATTTTGTTAGAATTCTGGATGAATTGGAAGCAGTTTTTGGAATTATCAATTGTATACAAAAAAAATAAAGTTACTTCCAATTTGTATCTTAAATTTTGAAAAAATGAGACTATAGAAGCAACAGATAGTAAGACTATAGGAAAAGTTTCAGGACAACTTCCCACACCAGAGAAATTATATATAATTAGGATATCAAATTACAAGCAGATCCACGTGCATGAGATTTAATGATATTAACATAAAAGAATGCCTAAATTGTTAAAATGCAATTACTCTATTGGAGAAAAAACTTTCAGATGGCCAAGTACATAAAAATGCCTAAATTGTTAAAATGCAATTACTCTATTGGAGAAAAAACTTTCAGATGGCCAAGTACTCAGATTATGATCGGCTATATATTATAAAAATCTGCAATGATGGCAATCATAAGTCATAAGTATGAATTTTTGTAATAAATAATAAAATCATTGCAAGTATCTCATAACTTAGGGACCACCATACCAATTTGAAAGGTCAAAAAATTTGCATTATAATAATATTTATGATAGTAAATAAAATCATTGCAAGTATCTCATAACTCAGGGACCACCATACCAATTTGAAAGGTCAAAAAATTTGCATTATAATAATATTTATGATAAAAATTGGGAGAAGTTTTAATTTGGGAGAAGTTTTAATTTTAATTTTACTATTATACTAGTGTGTCGAAATTATGGAGCAGCGTAATAAAGAAGTTGTGTTTTATTATAAAACTTGTCATTTTGTGTTTTGAAGTGAATTAAATGGGGAGACATGATCATTGAAATAAATCTTGACATATTATACTAGAAGGCAGAAGGTATCAATTATTGCATCCATTGTTTTGTAAAATTATAAAACTTGTCATTTTGTGTTTTTAAGTGAATTAAATGGGGAGACATGATCATTGAAATAAATCTTTTGACATATTATACTAGAAGGCAGAAGGTATCAATTATTGCATCCATTGTTTTGTAAAATGGGAATAAAAATTATTGCAAATGATCAATAAGATTTTTGTTTGTTTTTATGAAATTTGTTGGCATTGCAAAGAAAAGACCTATTTTAGAGAAGTATGCTATTAAATATTATAAAGTATGAATTAGTATAGTAGATTACCAAACATCCCACTACCCAATATGCTCAAAACCAGCTTTACTTCAAAAATTACTGAATCCACCCATACATACATGGATTCAAATAAGAATTTTATTATAACAAGCAAAACCAGAATCATGCTCAAATTTTTATCATCTAGTTATCAAGAACTGCTCCAAAATTACTGAATCCATCCATACATACATGGATTCAAATAAGAATTTTACTATAACAAGCAAAACCAGAATCATGCTCAAATTTTTATCATCTAGTTATCAAGAACTGCTTTAGAAAACCAGATCAAATATTCAAGATAAATGGACCATCTTATTCAACTAACAAAAATGGAGTGCCAACCATTGCCCTCCCTCAGATTTTGCTGATTTTTTATATGTTGCAATACTACCAACCCATAAACCCATGATAGTTATATGACGCAACCTCAAGCATTCCTGAAAAAAAGGTTTTAAAAAAGGTTGTTATTTATATACTGATTAATACTATCATTCGATCAAGTGCTGTGACAGCATGATGCGTTCGGCTTCCGATTACCAATTGGAAGGATGCGGGTTCGAATCTCGTCTAAATTTTTTTAAAATCAGAACTGAATGAGAAGTTACTATTTTGAAAAATAAATTTTTTTTTTTTGTTATGCCCTTTAGACATTTCCATCACAAATATTAAAAACACAAAGGAATGCAATTAATAAAAAATTATATTTGTTAAAACAAAATTTTGTGTTAATCTATTTGCTGTCAAAATCCTCCTCTCTGGTTGATTGCAGCTATTTGGATGATAATCATAAAAGCATCCAAAATAGAATATTGTTTTACAATGTGCACATTTTATGAATCCTAAACTCAAGTCCCTGAAATTAACTGCAGTTTAACCTTTATTCCACAAATTTTCCCCAAGTACAATAAAACTGAAACCTAATCACTTGCAAACTATCACAATTATTGCAATGTGAAACTATCAATACAATAAACAATTGATACTGTTCGGGTTAGAACTTTGTTGGTTTGTGTTTTATTATAACTCCTTAAATAGGATAGTGTTGCAAGCATGCAGAAAAAACAAAGGTTTTTATGAAAATAAATCTTAAATATTTTGGTGTAAAAAAAGTTTAATTACATTCCTTTATACGTGTATTTAATATTTGTGATGGAAAATTTCTAAAAGAGGAAATTTTCTAACAAAAAAAATTACAAAATAGTAATTTCTCATTAATAAAAATATTGTACAATTATCCATTTTTTTTTTAAGTCAAAACTGAAAGATGAGATTTGAACTCTCATCCTTCCAATCAATAACAGGAAGCCGAATGTATCATGCTATCACAGCACTTGATCAAATGATATTTATATACCAATTTTAATACTAACAGAAAACTTTAAACCCCTTTTTTCGGGAATGCTTGAGAGTTGCATTGTATAACTATCGTAGGTTTGTGGGAGGGTATTATTGTAATATAAATCGGCAAAATCAGAAGGGTCATGGTTAGCACTCCTGTTGTAAATTTCATTTTTGAATGTAAAGACAAATTATATTCAAAAAATTTGCATAAAATTATATATTAAAAATTTTAATGTAAACTATCCTGAATAGTTTTCATATCCAAAAACTACACAGAATGTGTGTTCATTTGTCATTCCAGCAGCTATTACATACACAATTCAGAATAAAATATTTGTAATTAACAAAATTTAAAAATTTGATTACTTGATTACTTGAAAAGAATTGAAGTTCTTAAGTTTTGTAAAGCATATAGTTTCAAGAGCAAAAACCTGGCTTAACATTAAAATCATAAAATTTAACAATTACTTTAAAATTAGTAAGAGCTCATTAATTCGAGACTTCCTAAAAACAAATTTATACAAAAGCCGAAGATGAGCAGCAGAGTTGTCTAAATTTGAGCTAAGTAAAATATTTTGTTGATTAACCTAAGATTGAATACATTTTCTAATCTGAAATTTGCATATAATAAAAACTGATATTTTCAAAAATTCTTACCTGCTGCATTTCTATATAATCTTGCTGCTCTTTCAACAGCATCAAGATCTCCATAATTATTATTCAATAATGTATTAACAGACCATCTCCTATCAGAGAAGAGAGGTGGAGTAAACAGTTGCAAGTCAACCTCTGGACGAGAACCTGTAGCTGTTGGAAGATTTAATGTTGAAGTTAACGTGCTAGCACTGTTGCCTAGGTTGAGATTATTCTAAAAAGAAAAAAAATTGCATTAAAAATACAAAAAAATTTTAAGAAAATGATTTTTTGCATTAATTATTACTACTACATACAATTAAGGATTTTGACTAAATTCTAATTAATTTCATGACAATTTTTCTCCTATAAATCTTAAAAACTATTTTGAAGTGAATATTGATATTCCTGAATAGAAGTAAAGAAATTAAAGTTGATGATAAAAATATCTACAGACTGTCAGACTTACATGGTTAATTCAGCCAAAAAATTTCTGCATAAGTCAAACTGCACAGATTTCAACAAAGTTTAAACTCAATATAAAGGATAATCCATATTAGGAATGAGTACATTAGCAAACAATGGCCAAATGAAAAAATTTAGTGTATCCTTAATGCATAAAAATTTAAAAAAATGCCAAGTTTTTTTTTTTCAGAAAAAAGGTAAAAATTGTTCAAATGATTTATTTTTGGGGACCTAATTTTAATCCTTTGAGTGCAATAAAGGTTTTGAAATTAAGCCTAATATTTAGCGTATCCTTAATGCATAAAAATTTAAAATGCCAAGTTTTTTTTTTCAGAAAAAAGGTAAAAATTGTTCAAATGATTTATTTTTTGGGGACCTAATTTTAATCCTTTGAGTGCAATAAAGGTTTTGAAATTAAGCCTAATATGGGGGAAATCAATCTTTTGAAATTCAGTACTTCATATTTTGTTCTCTAAAACAATGAGTTTTTCAAATTTTTTATAGCTGCTACATTTACGAGATTAGCGAAATGAATTTTTATATGCAATTTTAGCCATCCAAAGAAAATATTTTTGATAGTGACAAGTTTTCTGAATGAGTCATGAACAAAAAGAAATTCAGTCAAAATTCAGAAATTGATAAAAAAAATCACGAGTTAGGTAACTTCAGTCAACAAATGTTACATTGTAATTAAAAAAAATATTGAATTCTATACGAATTTATTGAAATATTAATAAAAAAAATGATATTTAGCTTTTTCTTTATACAACTTTTAGCAGTATTTTAATCATTTTACTTACACGGGCACACAAAATATTGAATACTATACGAATTTATTGAAATATTAATAAAAAAAATGATATTTAACTTTTTCTTTATACAACTTTTAGCAGTATTTTAATCATTTTACTTACACGGGCACACAAAAATATCTTAACATACAAAAATGACTTCATCTAGTACCAGCATGCTCAACCCGCGGCCCATTTGATGACTTTTTGCGGCCCAATTGAAGTTTAACTGTATATATTATTTTTTTATTATTGCAAAATTTAACAATTAACACCACATATTATGTACTAAAAAAATAACAAAATAATAATTATTTGACAAAAAAAATTGCACGTAACGAAGTATTTTACACTTAGACCACCAGAGGCGCCAGAGACTGTTTGATATGTTGACTCACAGTCTGACATCAATCTGACATTCTGACAAGTGCTATATTGGTCAAAACAAGTGCAATCTGGTAATTGTTAAATTTTGCAATAATAAACACCACATATTATGTACTAAAAAAATAACAAAAAAATAATTATTTGACTTAAAAAAAATTGCATGTAACAAAGTATTTTACACTTAGACCACCAGAGGCACCAGAGGCGCCAGAGACTTGGATATGTTGACTCACTGTCTGACATCAATCTGACATTCTGACAAGTGCTATATTGGTCAAAACAAGTGCAATCTGGTCGACTTTCAACTTTGTTGTGATTGTAATCTGTGTTTGAGGTAAAATAGTGATACTTAATTATTGATACGATAAAAAAAAACAGTATCTTAATTATTTCTATTAGATATTGTATTCGTCATGGCTGGAAGAAAAATTGAAAAGAAAAGAAAACTTGATGAAAATAGAAAGTTTCAGAGTGAATGGGAAAATTTGTACTTTTTTATTCATGTGAAAGACAATGCTGTATATTTGATTTGTTGTCATACAATTACAATTTTAAAATTATACATCCTAAAAAGATACTATGAACAAAAACATGGCGAAATTGATAAAATTTACTGTTGGCAAATGGAAAGCTAAGTTACAATCTTTGAAGAACTATTTGACATCTAAACAATACATATTCCATAAGCAAACTGCACAATCAAACGGTATTGTCAGTGCTAGCTTTCGAGTATCTCATATTATTGCTAAAAATATGAAGCCTTAGACAGTCTCTGATATAGTTACCATCTATAAAATTGCCGCAGTTGAAGAAATCTGTCCAGAAAAACAAACAATCTTTTTACTCAAATTAATCTGTCACATCAAACTGTAGAAAGACTAGAAAAAACATTTCAAGTGAGATTTCTGCATCACTAAATACAATTACAGAAAGCTTCGTATATTTCTCACTGGCTTTGGATGAAACATCAGATATTAAAAATAGCAAGTTGAGCAGTATCATTATTAGGAGGCGTTGACAGAAATGAATATTACTGAAGAACTACTTGAACTCCACAGGAAGAAATATTAAGGATGCTGTCATAAATTGTATGCAAAGTCATCAGATTTGAAAAATCTTGTAGGTATCGCAACAGATGGAGCCCCTTCACTGGTTGGAAAAAATGTTGGTGCTGTTATATTAATTTTCGATCACAAAAGCTTTGGGAAAAGTTCAAAAGATTTTGAAATGTTCATTTGCCATTATTTATGCACCTTGAGAATCTATGTGCACAAGTGTTAAATATGTCTCATGTGATGACAGTTCTTGTCAAAGTAATTCAATTAAAAACAATTCATTGAAGCATCGTCAATTTCAAGAATATCTTAGTGAACTCTAATCTGAATATGGCAATCTCATTTATTATACCAAAATTCGGTGGTTAAGTCGCAAAAACTACTTATTGCGATTTTGGAAATTAAGAGAAGAAATTGAAACTTTCATAAACAATAATGGCCATAATATAAGTGAACTTTTGGATGATCAATGGCTTCTAGATTTATGTTTTCTAACAGATATAACAATGAAACTGAATGAACTAAAATCAGAAATTACAAGGTGAAAATAAGTTGATTACCGATCATCTTCAAGATATAAAATCCTTTGTAACAAAGCTTCAGCTTTATGAAACTCAATTACAATTATAGTCAAACAATTTGATTCATTTTCCATTATTAAATAACTAAAAGTGACTATAAAAACTTGAAATATTCTACTGAAATCGCAAAATTACTTAAATTCAATACCAGATTCTCATACATGCGAAAGCTTGAGGAAATGTTCAAAATATTCTTAGCTCCATTTAATGTAGAGGTGGACTCAGCGCCTCCAAATTTACAAATGGAGCTAATAGAATTACAATCAAGCATCGAGCTAAAAAGCCTGGACGAAGGGAATAAGATGAGTATTATCAAAAAATATCCTCAAAGATAAATTTCCAAATTTAAAAAACGATTGGCTATGTGCATTATATCAGCATTTGGAACTACTAATTGCTGTGAATCATTTTTTTCCAAATTAAACCTGGTAAAAACAGTGTCGCAGCTGGTTGCTCGCTGAAAACATGACCAATCAACTACGATGCACGTCGACTAAGTTATCCGTTGATATTAAAAAAATCTCAAGTAAAATACAATTAATGTGACACTTGTTTTTGTAAGATAAAATATTTTGAATAATTTGTTTTTATTTTTATATGTGCGGCCCACCTCAGTTCAGTAAATTTTTACTTGGCCCACCAACCGATTTGGGTTGGGCACCCGATCTAGTACAATAAAGAAACAGAAAACAGCTGTTGTAGTTGGATTACTATTGGTATATTTTGACTTTTTCTGCAGCCTTGATATCTATCAATAATCAAAGACACTAGAATTAACTGAAAACACTAATAAAAATTCAAATTCTAGATCAAAATATGAAAACTGCATTACATAAATTATATATAAAATAAAAATATTGAAGTGTTTGTTGAAATATGTTAAAAATTTTAACCTGTTTTCCTCACTAAAAATCACTTCTTTCCAATAGTCTGGCAGTTTTTTTGATCTCTCTGCTATAGAACTGGGGGGTCTATACTGCTCTTAGCAAAAATTGTCAATCTAGACAAACTATTTGACGCTTCTGATTAGATGTTTTGCTAGGCAATTTTCTTGTCCTAAGCAGATGTTATACTTTTAGGACTAGTTAGACAACTTTCATTCTGCAGACAATTTTTAAGAGATAGTTTTACCTCTCTCTCATATGAGAATCAACAGATGTTTTGAAAGAAATAAATATTCTATTCCAAATGAAACTACATATTTTAAAAGAGGCCATTGAAATATTTGGAGTGTTGATCTATTTTTTTAAAACTATTCCAAAAAATTTATTCACACTAACCAGATATTAAATATATATTTAACTTTGACCAAAAAAGGTATTTATTGACATTTACAGATCTAATAGGATAGTAGATTAGTCTTTTCGGCAAGCCATTTACACATTCATGTGAGTATTTGCAAATGTTAAATTGATTCCCACCATTTTTCAAAAGTTGATAACATTCACCAATGTTAGGTGATGTCATTGCATTCATAATCATTTGGAATTGAGAGTTTGGCATTATTGAATATTTTGATCTATAACACAAAACAAAAAGTGTTAGTGATGGGTTGATTAAGTACATTTTTTTTTGGGACACGTAATTATTAATTAAAAGAAATGACTGGCTTTGTAAGGAATTACTGTCAAATTTACACACATTGGATGAAATTTTTCCCCCAGTTGAAATACAAAAACCTGCATTTTAGTTTTTTTACAGATTGAATATTTAATTTGTTGAAATCCTCTATTGTCTACCGACCAGAATAATATGTTTCTGTTTAAGCTATCATAATAGTTTAATGCCAGTTATGAGTATTTGTTATGCAGTAATGCCACAAAAAATGTTAGTGATGGGTTGATTAAGTACATTTTTTTTTGGGGACACTAATTATTAATTAAAAGAAATGACTGGCTTTGTAAGGAATTACTGTCAAATTTACATACATTGGATGAAATTTCCCCCCAGTTGAAATACAAAAATCTGCATTTTAGTTTTTTTACAGATTGAATATTTAATTTTTTGAAATCCTCTATTGTCTACCGACCAGAATAATATGTTTTTGTTTAAGCTATCATAATAGTTTAATGCCAGTTATGAGTATTTGTTATGCAGTAATGCCATAAACAAATACTCATTTTCTAAAACATCTTTTATTAAAAACAAATTCAAAAACAGAATTCTATGCATTAAAATACTATATATTATTTTTCCAATATAAGCTCAGAATGATAACAAAATTTGAAAAATATATGTTTTAAATATGTGAAATAAAGTATTTAATGTTTAAGCAAAAATTTTATTTGATTGCTGCCACTTGGTCAAATGTAGAATTAACGTTGTATTCAGATTGAATACAAAAGCTTTGATAATTTAATAAAAATAGTTATGATTTTGCAAATATTACACTTAAATAATAGAAAATCGGTTAAAGATATAAAAAGTAACAATCTAAAGTATTGAGTAAATTAAAACATTCAAACTAAAATCTTACTTCAGTGGCATTTTCTTACTACAAACACAAGTATTGTTTGCTTCAAAATACAAAAATTTGCTACTTTTAAAGAAACATGTGCATTGTATTCAGATTGAATACAAAAGCTTTGATAATTTAATAAAAATATTTAAGTGTAATATTTGCAAAATCATAACTAATAGAAAATCGGTTAAAGATATAAAAAGTAACAATCTAAAGTATTGAGTAAATTAAAACATTCAAACTAAAATCTTACTTCAGTGGCATTTTCTTACTACAAACACAAGTATTGTTTGCTTCAAAATACAAAAATTTGCTACTTTTAAAGAAACATGTGATATTAATATAATCTTTGACATCTTTGTTGTGCATTTTATTGACAATCATTCATTCCCCATTTCTCTGAATGACTGCTTCAATACATTCACTATCATATTCTCTAAAATAGAGCTTATTTCTCCAACTTGCTTATCAAAATTTATAATTGTTGTATGGTAATTAGATAAAATGCATCTGTTTATCATCATTTTTTTCAAAAATGCCAAGTTTACACACAGTACCAGTGAAATGCAATATAACGGGTAATTTCGTTGAAGTGAAATAGACAGTGAGCATACGTGAATTCCAAGCATCGTGGGAAAATGCTTCCTAACAATTGGAATATTGCTTAAAACAATTACTGTATGTGGAAAAACTTTCCACAAAAAATAGTCTCTGAAAAGAGACCAGAAGAGAGCTGGTTTGAGAGGCAAAGAAATTGGAGAGCTACCATTTCAAATTCATGTTACTTAAAAACAATAGCTGGCATTTTTTTTTAGAAACCGGGAGAGAGGACATGTGATGGACGAGATCTGAGGAGTAGGGCAGATAGAAGCAAAGAAATTGGAGAGCTACCATTTCAAATTCATGTTACTTAAGAACAATAGCTGGCATTTTTCTTTTTAGAAACCGGGAGAGAGGACATGTGATGGACGAGATCTGAGGAGTAGGGCAGATATGATAGAACCACCCAAATTTTAACATGTCACTGTCTGCCTCTACTCACCTGACAATTATTTTGAATTCAATACCTTTCATGAAACTCATGTCATTACGACAAAATCCCTTTATGCCTATTAGAAAGCTATGAGCAATTTCATAATCTTCCAGTTTCTCCAATAATATGGAAGGGTTAATAGAGTAGAGATACAAGTTATTACAATCATATGGACATTTTTATAAAACAAAGTATAACCTGTTACTTTAAATTCAAATCAAGCAACTTTATTCTTATTTTGAATTTGCTAAGACCTCAGTGTTTTTAAAAGTGTTTTCAACTAAATATTTATGAAAATAAATTTTACAACTTATTTCATATTTTATTCTGCTAATAAAGGATATACTCACACTGGACCATTAACAAAAAAGGTGGAGGAGCTGGGAAAATTGACAACTTTGCTTCTAAAGCATCTCAGACCTCATATGATAAAGTTGCCAGAACAGGCATAAATTTTTTCAATATTTTAAAATTCTATAAAATTGTTAAGTATCTCCCATAGAGCTGATACTTAAATATACTATTGATGTAAAATTGAACAATCAAAAAATCAATCATTAATTTGAAGGAAAAACTGCTGTAGTAACAACTAAAAGCAGTATATAATATTTAATTTTTAAATATATTTTTACATAATGTTATTCGATAAACTTATTATAAGAAACTAAATTGTATAAAGTCCAGAATCAAAAATTGATAACCAAAAAAAATTGAGAGCTACTATATTTCCATTACTGATGACAGTTTTAATGGATAAATATGGTCATCCTTAAAAAGGTACAGTCCTGTGCAAAAAGTTTGTCAGGTTCTGTGTAGGGGAGAAAGTGGCTGACTCACTATCGAGTACACGTCAGGCACTAACATCCGAAGACGCCGCAGAACGAAATGAACTCTACTGTTGTATCTGTTAATAGGGAAGATAGGTTTAGAGTAAATGGGAAGAGACCATTTCATTGACACGACTTATACAATTTAGTTTCTTATAATAAGTCCAGAATCAAAAATTGATAACCAAAAAAAATTGAGAGCTATATTTCCATTACTGATGACAGTTTTAATGGATAAATATGGTCATCCTTAAAAAGGTACAGTCCTGTGCAAAAAGTTTGTCAGGTTCTGTGTAGGGGAGAAAGTGGCTGACTCACTATCGAGTACTACGTCAGGCACTAACGTCCGAAGACGCCGCAGAACGAAATGAACTCTACTGTTGTATCTGTTAATAGGGAAGATAGGTTTAGAGTAAATGGGAACAGAACGAAATGAACTCTATTGTTGTCTCTGTTAATAGGGAAGATAGGTTTAGAGTAAATGGGAAGAGACCATTTCATTGACACGACTAATCAGAGATTTACTATCTTCTTTGCTGCTGTATTTAATAGTCAAATAACTTTGCAAAAATTACTTTTAAATCAACAATGAAATATAAAAAACACAGTTTATTCATTAAGATGACATTTTAATACAACGATTTATAGCTTATGCTGTTTGCAATCAACAATGAAATATAAAAAATACACAGTTTATTCATTAAGATGACATTTTAATACAACGATTTATAGCTTATGCTGTTTGCATATTCTATAAATGTTCTCTAACTTGAAATATTTTTCGATAGCTTACTGACTGTCATTCCTGTTTGCCTATTTTGAATTATTAATTGTTTGGTGGATAACGGTATATGGAGTGGCATTTCAAAATTTTGTTGATTTTTTCTTTCTATGTTTCTTCCAATTTGCTTTGATAATCTTAATTCGTGAACCATATACCACATCTGTTCGGTTGATTTTTTCTTTATGTTTCTTCCAATTTGCTTTGATAATCTTAATTCGTGAACCATATACCACATCTGTTCGCAGAAGCAGACGATAATTTATATCGAGCATGCGCAAACATATGCCCAATAGAAATTGTCATCTGCTTCTTCGACTTGTTTAAAAGAAATGATACCAATTTCCGTAAGGCACTTTTACCGTCATCTGCTTCTTCGACTCTTTTAAAAGAAATACCAATTTCCGTAAGGCACTTTTACCTGGCGAACCTTTTAGTTTAACTTTAAGGTAAGATTGAACAACTTATTATAGAGCCATATAACTTCTTATGTGGTATTCGTACCATAAGTTTACAGCAACTGCTTTATTATTGCCTAATATTTGTGGTCACTTGTCATGTTTTTCGGTATCTAGTTATATTTTTATTATATTGTGTAAAGTATAATTAAATAATAAACACTGACTTCCCTTTCAAATGCTTAATACTTTTCCAAGTTTAAAATTTTCAGTTCTCCCACACTACCTTCCCTCCTCTATAGCTTTGGAAACTGGAATGATGCCTATCCAACTTACAGTAGCATCGCTCTGCTCGTGACATGATTATTGCTGGTACTTTTGCATATTGTTGGATAGCTGAACCTTTTCCTGTAACCTGAAACTTTTTGCATGGGACTGTACATTAGATTTGATCTTTGTGAAATGATCAATAAAATTTTTTTTGAATGCAAAATGCACACAACTTCATAATTAAAATAGAGAAGAAATTTGTTAGAATAAATATGGAAGATCTTAATGGATCGTTTTGATAGCCACAATCAATCATAGGATCAAAAAAATTGTGCGCCACATCCAATATTTAAATGAAAAAATATTTTTGAAAAATTAACATTCATGATGATTATATTAAAAATAAAATGAACATTTTATCGATTCAATTAGGAATAAATATGATGGATCATGAAGCTGCCAAAAAAAGATGTAGTGATGACATTGCAACATCAGCAAATAAAAAATCAAATAAAAGATTTATAATTGGCCAATTTTATTCTCAAAAAAATTTTCAGCATTTACATAAGTACACCAGGTAGCTCCATGAAAACTCCAAAGAATTTAATTTATATAAAAATGGTATATGCACCAGCCTTTTTTATTGTCCAAAAAGACATCAGCTTTATACCATTCATAAAAAAAAGGATTCATACAGCAAATAATGCATTACTAAAATCATTTGCAGCATACCATGGTTAAAATTATCCTTTTTGTATACTTCAGAACAAATTAAAACAAATTAGTAAACTTAAAACTGCCCAAACACCTAGCAGAAATTTCATTTTATATTGGGTAGTTATATAAACCATCTTGTAGAATTTGTCTGGTTAAAAAGTAGTCTTGTTAAGAGATTTAAAAATAAACATTTTATACTTTGATCACTTCATAAAAAAATATTCCTAACATTCACTTTAAAAATTTGGAAAATAAAAATCAAATTTAAAAAAAAAAAACATTTAAAATGTTATCTAAAAACAATTTAAAAATTTCATGGTGTACCAGAGGCAAGAATTTTTAACAAAGATGACTTCATTGCATAAAAATTTATCAATACATTGGGGTGCTGCATTCCATCAGTGTAAAGTTCTCTAAACAATTAGATAGGCTTGATAAATGATATTTCCTCTTATGGGGGCAAATTTATACTCTAGCAGCCAGATTTCTATTCCATTTACAGGAAGAAAATTTTAAAATTTAAATTTAAAAAATGAATAAAAATACCATATTAAAATATGAATTTAGTTTTTTTTTTTTAATTTTCAATATTAAACATTTTAATCAAATGACATACTAGAATGGAAACTTGCAATAATTTGTAATCTTTCCATTTTTTAAAAAATTTTCCAAAAATCAGGTTTAAAAATATTTAAAGATTAGTAATATTAAGTCAAAAATTACCATTAAATCAGATAAAGCACTAATATCTGAAACACTGCTGATTCCACTTGTATCAGAATCAGTAGGAGAAGTACTACGACTTGTTCGGTAATCATCACATCCCATTAGAATAGCTTGTTCAATAGTGGGACTTCTTTGTTCACTACAAAATTGAAAAAATTCTTAAATAAAAAAATAGAAAAAATTAAGTAGAATTATCCAATATAAAATGGAAATTTAATTATACATTTGTTTTTCATTAAAATGCCAAAACAATAATTAATTTCTGTAATCAAACAGTGAGTAGCCTATTTTGCCTTTGTTTCATAAAATGGAACTTTACACATTTTATAGGAGATTTGAAATACTGCAAAAGAAAAAACTTCTAAAACACTGCAAAAAATTTGATTTCAGGTTAAATACTGAACATAAAACTAAAATATTTAATTTAAAAAAAAACTTAAATATCACATGCAAAAATTATGCAAAGCCAAAAATGGGATGCAAAAATCTGATGAGCTACAAAAGTGAGATTTTCAAACAATGGATTCCACAAAAAAACTTAAATATCTCACGCAAAAATTATGCAAAGCCAAAATGGGATGCAAAAATCTGATGAGCTACAAAAGTGAGATTTTCAAACAATGGATTCCACTTAACTGGGACACGTCAGGACAGCCATTTTGTCCCAATTAAACAAAGTAATAATAAATTTGAAAATAATTATGTAATTCATAGATAACGGGTACCTAATTATTTTTTTTTTTACCTATTTTAATAATTTATTAGAACAGGTACATAATTAGTTTTTAACCGATTTCCTCTGACTTCGTCTTCAACACTGGGCTGCTGATATTCACGCCTTGCCCACTAACTATAGAAATCTATTGATCCAATGCTTCTTTGACAACTTCTGGATCCTTTCCATCACTCTTTCTTTTGAATGTTCCTAGAATTTCTGTAATACCCCTTTGCCCACTAACTATAGAAATCTATTGATCCAATGCTTCTTCGACAACTTCTGGATCCTTTCCATCACGCTTTCTTTTGAATGTTCCTAGAATTTCTGTAATACCCACTCCTCATGCAGTTGATTTTCTTGTAGAAAATGTGATATTTTAGTACACCAGTTATATTAGGAGTCTACGATTGCTTGTATTAAATAGCTGGCTTTTAATTTTATCCAGCCAAGCAATTTTACTCGAAAGTGTAACTCACTTTTCTTGCATAAGATTTAAACTAAACTAAATAAAATCTACACTGTAAATGAATATCGCTAGATACAGTAACGACAGACTTAAGTAGACCCACATTTTCCAGACTAAACAATAGATAACTGATTCTCATCATGCTAGTATTGCTGAATAATGTATTGTTATGTATTATTTATCAATGATGATACTTTAATTTTACCAAAGAATGGATGTTTATATTGGTGCGACCACAGTGTATTGACGATGTGTATGTAATAAGAAAACGACCTGCTCCATTGTGTTAGTCTGTATTGTCTTGTAGAAAGGTTTAACCTTAAAAAATTACTGGTACAATAAAAATGTTATAATTTTTATATAAGGATTTTTTTAAGAAAGCACATGCTGTAAGTGTATAGAACTAAGAATTTTGAAAAATTTTCCAAAAATTTTATAAATTTTAAAAAATGAAGTTATTTATATTTATGCTCAGCAATTAACATTTCCACTAGA
>AYEL01080174.1:0-30418 GCA_000484575.1 Olivierus martensii
TTTTTAAAAAAGAAAATTCTGTACTATACTGTAGCAAAGCTAAATAATACTATACTGTAATCGATAGCAAACCTAAAAATAGAATGCGCAGTACAATAATGTTAAACAGTTAACGGAAAAATCCCATCTTTCTGATGTTTCACCCCTTCAAAATCGTGTTACCATTCTTGGACTGCTCCTCGTTCAGATTTACTAGACGAAAATTAACGGTAATTTGTTAATTGACATCATAAAAATAGCTTTGTTAGTAAGACTGATCTGTGTTTACAACTCACACTAATCAAATCTTTTCTCGCGCTAACTGAATAACAGTATCAATTTTTTAATTCCCGCTAATCGAATTCGCGCTAATCGAGGCCCATCTGTATCTAATAATAAAATAGTGTATTTATCCTGCTTCAAGTGCTTGTGATTTCTTGTGTTTCCAATCAATTTCTCAGTCCTCTTCAGTTGATTACCAAAAAAACAAACAAAACAATTCTGATATATGGAAATGAGATCTAATTATGATATTAAAGGCATAAAAACATTCCAATGCTGTGGAAATCTAATGGAGTGATAAGATATGACTGTGTTCCAAAAGACAAAATATGAAAGTGAGTGAAATGAAAAAGAGTTTGGTTGATGCAGTATGTTAGTGATTTTTGAGGTAATTTGCCATTGGAATAAGTGATGATTGAGAAAGTGAATGTATATGGGATGTGCAGATAGTGTGAAGAGGGATATTGAAAAAAGAATGAAGAGAACAAATGTTTGTATACCCAAAGATGTATGAAGTTGAGAACATAAATAATAGACATATGTATAAAAAAGAGAATGATTGTAAAGAGAAGTGATACAATGTTTAGAATTAGAAATTTGGCATTGTTGATCAGTAGTGCGAGAATATATTTTTGTTTTAAATACTGCTCATTCTCTCATGAGAACATAAGCATTATATTAATATGATATTTAAATTTTTTTTCAATTAAGCACATTCACTGTTGAAATAGATTATAAAATACAGTTACACAATGATATAATTTATTTATCATCATCTCAGCATAAAATGTAAAGCAAAGACAATTTTTAATAATTTACTAAAATTATAAAAATATATTTCTTTAAACCTATATTTTTATAAATGTACTTATATTTTAATTAAAATTCAAAAATTCTTACTCTTACCTTAGGTTCTGTATCCACAAGAATTGCTTTTGCAATAATTTTATTTGCATCATCAGATATATGAAAAAATCTACATCAAAAAGTTAATGATGATAATTAAAAATGTTCTTAAAACTTTTAAATTAATGCTTAGGTATAAACATATATATATAATCAGACTTTCTTAAAAAGTTATTTACTTTTTTTACTACAAAAAATCCATAAAATGTCTCTTTTATGTATAATTTACATATTTTTTTTTAATCTCATTATTATATATTTTAGAAGTATAATTTTAAATATGTCCATTATTGTAACATTAGCATACATCAATAAAAAATTTAATAATTATAAATTTTTTCTAAAAGTATCTATTTTTAATTATGAGTAAAGATCTACTTTCCTGTGAAGCTACACATTTATATAGCAGGCTTTTTAATGTATATATACAGAATCTTTAAACCAAAGATTTGGAGATGTTTTAGTCAATCTCTATATCATGGTCTGGGGATGCAAGTATGTATTCATTTAAAAAGCTTGCTATAAAGTCAATACATAGCTAGCACACAAGGAAGATAAACCTTTACCCAAAATAACAACTGAATTTAACTGCTAAGCTTTCTATAACGTCAACTTAGGAATATCTAAAAAATTAGTAAATGAATTTATTTATGAAAGAGAATCGAAATTATTAAACATAGTATTTCTTTAATTCTCTTAGAGATAATTTCTGCTATAACTGATTAAATTATAAACTTTCATTCTGTTTGTTTATTAAATGAATACAATTATTTCTTATCAAGAAGTTGTTTCTTATATACATTATTGGGCGCGCCCATTATTGTATAATATATGGGTCCAACTTTTTATTTGTGGGAGAACTGATTTCTGAAATATAGTTTGGTTTGGTTTAGTGGCCTAAGGACTTGAGCCAAACTGCGTTTTGAAATATAGTATATACTTTTACCTTTCATTCAAGAGATCCAATTCTTTCTTGAAATTATTTTTTCCTTCTGATAATGATTCTTGAATAATCGAATTGAATAATTCCCATCCAAGTTGATTTCCACATTGTCCAATTTGGACAGTTATAATAGACATGTACTAACTCTTACTAAAAACCAAACCAACCGCCACCTTTCACGCCCTCTGGATTTATATTAGTATAGTACTGTATTAGCATGTGTAAAATACATGATATAATACAACGATTGTTGGTATAATGGTATTAGCAGTAATCTGATTAAACCATGAATAAAACATAAGATTAGCCAAATGTTTGGAATTAGTATTATACTTTTAAAGTATTTTAATTAGTGTTTCAAAATAAAAAAGATTATTCCAAGATATTAATTAAATTCGATAGAATAGCCCAGGATAAAACTTTCGATTCCGCCATTTTGAAACAGCAATTCTGAGTACTATTTTGGTACTATAACACTAACATTTTCAGAGCGGTACCATTGATGTATAATAAATCCATGAGCGGTACAGATCCAGCACACGAACTTCCTCTTTTATCGACATGCCGACATCCCTGTATAAAGTTATACGGGTGTCAATGATACGTAATGGATTTTGATAAACACTCTTAGTTACAAGTTTAAGATTTGTTAGTAACTTCCATTGGAAAGCAGATAAAACGAGGTTCACAAATAAAAATTTGAAATTTTAAAAAATCATGTATAGTATATCTTATATTTAAATTTTATAAGTACTGTACATATTTATTTATTTTACAATTCTGTTATACAGTATTTACTATTCTGGGTTTTTATTTTTCTTATTTAATGACGCAGTCCCAAATCCCTCCTGAAAAAATTGAAATGTGGAATCCGGGAATTGATATCGGTTTTCATACTTATAGAGGAATTAGGCATTACAGGATTAAATGGCCAGGATAATTGGTTGGATGGCTGTGTGATAAAGCTTTGATTCTGGGTGTCATTCATCAGAATTTTTTAGAAAGGATCAGAATTGAAATCAATGGGCAGAACCCATTGAATTCAGTATGGATTATGAAGCTTGTGGCGGTCACTTGGGAACTATTTCTTGAAGAGAAGTTGTTTCAACCTTCAACCTTTGCGCGGAATGATACAAAAAAGGATCCAAGTAGTTCGGAAGAGAAGGAGCGGAGAAGTTTTTCTTTGTTTTTAGCCGGAGGCGGTCGACCTAGAAACGCGTACGTTAAATAGTAATTGTCTAAACAGGAAACTACTTCCCTGGCTGGAACTGTATATTTTTTATTGTGTTTGTTATATTAAAGTTGTTTATTTATAAAAATGGAGTCAGTTGAGTCTTCAATATTTTTTATCAACCACAGAATGTAACTTACAAAATAGGCTGATGGAAAAATTATATTGCTTTCACAAACAACACATTGGCGTGTTGTTTTTCTTCAATCATCACATTAGTGTGTTAAATAAAGCAAACTTATATATTCATTATTTAATTAATTTATGCTGTTTTGATGTGTTTTATAGATCAGCTGTACTACCATGTCGGCTATCCAGACGACCCTGCAGGATCCGGGTTCAGTTCCCAAGTTCCACAACTCTAATTTTTTCAGGAAGTATCTGAGCCAGGCTCGTTGCACATCATTATCCACCTAAATTCTGACCCCATCAGGAGTCAGCATTTAAAAATAATCCCTTAATATATGCGGTGCCAAATTTGATTAGTGCGCTTCAGCAAATGCGATTTTTTTTTTGCAAACCCTCTGAAGCGTTGGCAACTGAATCTCGGCGACTGTAGTCTATATGATTAGAGCACTGCAATAAATTTATTTATTTATTTAATTCTGTTAATATTACAACTTACCTTATCTAATTGTTATATTTTAAATTCGTTCGTAATTTTATTTATTAATAAATTTAGCATGAATGGCAATTATCTAATAATAACTATTACAATATTATATAGCCAGCCTTTTCTACAGTTCCTCTGCAAGACTCGATATCTACGGATATGCAATTATCTTTGACAAAATTTATGCAATTTTGTAAAAATAATTTTTTTGTGAAAAATAAATTTTACTTCTTACTGTTAATGTTTTATATAATGTTAATATAGCTGATGCAATAGTGTTGAAACTTTGTCAAAAACTTGGCACTTCTAGAGTGACAAATATCCCATTGATATTATAGGTTTATCCTTCTAATTTTAAAGCAAGTTATGGTATATAGATATTCAAGGATTGAAGTTTTTATGGTTTTATTTCTATGAACACTAAAATGATAATTAGAAGAATATTAAAACAATTTTTCTTATCAGAATTTTTAGTTAAAGATTAAAAATAAAAAATTAAACAATAGCTTGATTACATAGTAACATCTAGAATATTGATTTCTTTTAATATAAAATTTATCTATGAAGAAAATATTATATTCTTTAAATTAGAAATAGTTGATATAAAATCCATTAATATATTGCATATATGGCTATTGATTATAACTTAGAGCAAGTTTTCAGTTTTCAAACTTTGTATCTATAAACTGTCATGCTGCTAGGAGAGGGAAGGGTAGTAATTTGTAATGATAAATGATGTAGAAGGGAGCTAAAAATTATCATGCAAATTGTAATGTCACTCTGTAAAAATGATTAATTTTGATTTCTATGATTTTGAAAAATTTTTTTTTTTTATAAAACATAAAATACCTATGCCTAAATGTTTAAAAAATAAAAACTGTAATGTAACATATTTCAAAATATTTATTATAAAATGTAAGACGTATATCTAATTCTAAAATGTTTTTGAATTAAACAATTATTTGAAGATTTATTTAGAACCAAGTATCAGTTTTAAGTAATTCATACTGTTTACTACAATAAGTTCTCAACTTATGTGGTTTCAGAGATATGTGAATGTGCAGCTCTGTTTTTGTTAAATTTTCATAAAACATGAATGAAAAATTTATTAATTTCTGTAAAAATATTACTTGTGGCCATAAATTTTCTTTTCTATGTTTAAAATAGATTTATAAATTGTGTATTTCCATTCTGTTTGCTAATGTATTTATTTGTATATGTCAAATTTAGGCATTTTTGAACAGGTAGGCCTCGATTAGTGCGAATAATTGGTTTCACGAATTTCTTGCACTATTTGAAGTATTAACTATATGTAAAATATGGTAATTGGTTCTTGCTTTGTGAGATTCCAGCCATTAGCTAACCTCATGATGAATAACCACAATACTAACTTAACTGTTTAAGAAATATTTATTTTCATATTTTACATTGTTGTTCATCTAAATTAATAACTTACCAGGAATTGCGTCTCATACCATCATCAATCCAACCTCCAAATCAAAACCAAAATAGCGAATCAAAAACGGAAGTTGAGCGCCGCTTTTATGTCGCTCAATCACATCCATTTTTTGCTGTAGCGTAATCACCTTGATATTCTTTTTTTCGTTTCCTGTTTTATCGTCAAAAGTGTTCTTCCTTTATTTTTTCGTTTCCTGTTTTATCATCAAAAGTGTTCTTCCTTTTATCCTTGTTTTTTGTTTCCTGTTTTATCGTCAAAAGTGTTCTTCCTTTTATCCATTGTTACTTTTTAAAAGAGAAAATTCTGTACTATACTGTATGTATACGATACGTTTCCTGTTTTATCGTCAGAAGTGTTCTTCCTTTTATCCATTTCGAAAACTTTTTAAAAGAGAAAATTCTGTACTATACTGTATGTATACAATATCTTTTCCTGTTTTATCGTCAAAAGTGTTCTTCCTTTTATCCATTTCGATACCGTACTTTTTAAAAAAGAAAAATCTGTACTATACTGTAGCAAAGCTAAATCTCAATCATATCCATTTTTTGCTCTAGCATAATCACTAACCTCTTCTTTTTTTTGTTTCTTGTTTTATCGTCAAAAGTGTTCTTCCTTTTATCCATTTCGATACTTTTAAAGAAAATAAAAGTGTTCTTCCTTTTATCCATTTCGATACTTTTTAAAAGAGAAAAATCAGAAGTGTTCTTCCTTTTATCCATTTCGATACTTTTTAAAAGAGAAAATTTTGTACTCTACTGTATATATACGATGATAAAGCTGAATAATAGTAATGTTAAATAGTTAACAGCAAAAAACCCATCCAAAAGCTGAATAATAGTAATGTTAAATAGCTAATGGCAAAAAAGCCCATAAAGCTAAATAATAGTACAGTAATGTTAAACAGTTAATAGGAAAAAGCCAGCCAAGTAATAGTACAGTAATGTTAAACAGTTAATGGCAAAATGCCCATCTTTCTGATGTTTCACCCCTTCAAGTTCTGTACTATACTGTATGTATACGATAGCAAAGCTAAATAATAGTACGTATGTTAAACAGTTAACGGCAAAAAGCCCATCTTTCTGATGTTTCACCTCTATACTCTACTGTATGTATACGATAGCAAAGCTAAATAATAGTACAGTAACGATAAACAGTTAACGGCAAAAAGCCCATCTTTCTGATGTTTCACCCCTTGTTAAAGGCAAAAAGACCATCTTTCTGGTGTTTTACCCCTTCAAAGCCGAATGACTGTTCTTGGACTGCTCCTCTTCTGGTTTTACTAACCGAAAATTAACATTAATTTGTTAATTGACATCATAAAATGGGATGGACCTTTGTTAGTAAGACTGATCTATGCTTACAACTTGCATTAAAATGGACCTTTGTTAGTAAAACTGGTCTATGCTTACAACTCGCATTAAGACCGAAAATTAACATTAATTTGTTAATTGACATCATAAAAGGGGATGGACTAAACGAAAATTAACATTAATTTGTTAATTGACATCATAAAAGGGGACGGACCTATGTTAGTAAGACTGGTCTATGCTTACAACTCGCATTAATCGAATATTTATCATTAATTTGTTAATTGACATCATAAAAGGGGATGGATCTTTGTTAGTAACTTTAATTTGTTAATTGACATCATAAAAGGGGACGGACCTTTGTTAGTAAGATAATTTGTTAATTGACATCATAAAAGGAGGCGGAGCTTTGTTAGTAAGATGGTCTATGCTTACAACTCGCATTAATTGAATATTTGCTCTCACTAACTGGATCTATACTTACAACTTGCATTAATCGAATATTTTCTTGCACTAAGTGAAAAACATTAATTTGTTAATTAACATCATAAAAGGGGACGGACATTTGTTAGTAAGACTGGTCTATGCTTACATCGTAAAAGGAGGCGGAGCTTTGTTAGTAAGACTGGTCTATGCTTACAACTTGCTTTAATCGAATATTTGCTCGGACTAAGTGAAAAACGGTATCATTTTTCATTAATCGAATATTTGCTCGCACTAAGTGAAAAACGGTATCATTTTTATAAGTCGCACTAATCGAATATCGTAACTGAAAAACGGTATCAATTTTATAAGTTGAGATCGGAAGAGCGTCGTGTAGTTGAAAAATGGTATCAATTTTATAAGTCGCATTATTCGAACTCGCACTAATTGAGGCCTACCTGTATTTACATGAAAATTTCTTAGATGAATTAACTGTATAAGTCAGTGCTTCTCAAACATTTTTCATTCATGATCCCATTTTTCATTACGAGATTTTTTGCGACGCCAGGTATTAAATATGACGACCCTATTTTTCATTGCGAGATTTTTCGCGACCCCAAGTATTAAATATGAAATATATTACGAGATTTTTCGCGATCCCAGGTATTAAATATGAAATAAAACATAAGTGTGTAAATGATTTATGTACTTGTAAGATGAACACAGTCAACCAACTACACTGAAAATATATATGTTGTCATGCATTAAGTTTTGGGTGTTTGTGAAATTACATATAAACTGAAACTCAAGTGTTTGAATTTAATTTTAGTGACTCCCAGGATTTCGTGTTGCGACCCGTAGTTTGAGAAGCACTGGTATAAATTATGGACCTATTGTATTTTATGTAAAATCGGAGAGAATTTTTAAGTAGCAGAATTTAAAAATTTGGGATGTCAAGATCAGGGTTAAAAAATGAATGGGAAGTGGGTCAAAAAGTATTCAAAATGGCATGACAGTTTGAATGCTACCATATATGATTTTATATCATTCTTGAGAAGATTTTAGGATATTTTGTTTTCTTGTGTATCTCTTATGTCTGTGTACTAATATTTTAATTATTAAGTCATAATTTCACTTCTAAAGTGATTGTACAAATTTGAGGATTCTCTCTCCTTATAATTTTGATTTAAAGTAAGATATGAACATAAATGATTGATAGTTATTTTATCTGTAAGTTGTTAATAAGCATCAAAATTAAATTACAAAATGTAATCCATTAATATCAGTTAACTATTAAAAGATTTTTTTTAAGATATATTTTATCCATGTTTACATTAAAGAAGCAGAATACAATACCACTGTTTATTAGAAATGATTTAATTTGCAATATTTATTTCGAATAATTTTTTCTCTTACATAAATTATCATTTTTTTGAATTATTTAAATGTGTTGAAATGCATTATGATGAAACCAAATGCTTGGATATTAATTAACACTGAGAAAGTTTTATTAAAATTTAAGCATATATGAAGTTTCCTTAATACTCTAAGTGGAAGGGACAACTAAACTTTTTCCACCAAGCACATATAATAGTGCAAAGTAATTTTAGTATACTGAAAAATAGATATCTGAATTTATTCCTCTGTCAGAGAATTGAAATTTGATAAAAATCAGTTTTTGAAATTGAATGACACCTTAGTATTTTAGATAATGATAAGGAATTCTTAGAATTGTTCAGATAATTGAATTTATATGAAATTTATATTAAAAACTGTATTTTCTAAGAAATAAGAGGGTCTTTGAGTATTAATTGTATTGCCATCATCTTTATTTCTTATGGCCATGTTTCTCTTCAGAGAGTTAAATATGTTCATAATAAAGGATTTCTTATAACCATGTTGTTCTCCTATTTTAACAGTATAGTCCTATAAAATAAGACATATATTGGTTATACAAAGCATATTTTTTTATAAAAAATAAATTTAAATCTGGTTTAGATAGTCTCAACTAAACTATATGCTAGAACAAAGAGCTACTGCATATAATTTAAAAGCTAATTGGAAAAAACAAAATGAAAAAGTAATTCATATGATATGGGAGTTAGAAATTTTTGAAGAGTAGTCAAAAATATTGATTTACAATCTTTTTAAACATGTCGAAATTTCTTGGCATGGAGTACTTATAAGCTTGTATAAATCACTTATGTTCGCATTATAGATTAGCAACAAGAAAGGGAAAAAATAGTTTTTTTTCCTTGTTGCTAGATTAGTATTACAAATGATTTAACTCTGAAAATTGCTATACATATTTTTATGGAATAGATTGTAACATAACATACTTTCATTTTATGAAATATGTTAAATTTTGATATGCCTTAATTTAAAGAACTGTTTTATTCTTTGAAACTTTTAGTAAAAAATGTCTCGAGAAAGCTAAAAATGCTTCCTAGGTATTTTGTTTATATGGATGTTTGGATGGTTTTGGATGCCATATTTTTCTATTTGAACTTGATGTATTAGAAAAAGAAATGATTTCATTTATTTGTATAAATTTTTTCCATTTAAATACAATTTACATAGATTCTCTCTTTCAGCTGCATTCAAATTTTATGCAAATAAATTTAAATACCTCCTCTTTCAGTTTGTCTGTTTGTATTTTCAACATTATTTCAGTTTTGTTTTTTTCTGTTGTATAATGAATCATTTTGTCAATGCCATATTTATGAAACACAATATCAAATAATTAATGTAATGGTATTTGTGACTTATCTGAAAGGAACTATTAAGAAAACTTTATTATTAGTTCCTTTCAGATAAGTTGCAAATACTATTGCATAAGAAAATTTTATTAACTTAATATTGCAGAATTTTTGGGAATAATCTCAAAATGATATCCAATATGTAAAAAGTGTTTTGTATTTATCCATAAAGGCATTTAAAAACTCAAACAGAATAAACCAATTATTTTATGTTTTTGATAATCATGTTGGCATTAAATTCAAGTTGACAGAATATTTACTTAAATATTGCAGTTTATTACAAAACTAACTAAATTCAATATTATAAGGAGTAGTCTGAAAATAAGTTTTGTAAATATATATTTTCTGAGCCAGTAGACATGGGTAAAGTATACTATGTACTGGTAAAGGAATTTTTTATCTAGTCAAATAAAACAATATATAGGATGTCTTGAGCTTGATTTTTACACACACACTTTTAGACCAAACTTCAAAGGAAATATCCAAATTAAACCTAATATTGCCAAAATTAATCTCTCGATATTTTTAATAAAAATTTTAATAATTTGAAAGGATTTAAACTAATGTTAGTGCCATCTCATAATTAATAAATACATTGATTTAAACCAATGAGTGGTGCCATCTATGAATTAATGATTAAATTTTTAACTAATTTTATCTGAAGAAAAAATCTGCCTCTGTCCAGAGTCGAACCAGGGACTTTTTGGTTACCATTCCATCATTATAAATGCTAGCTCACCAAGACTATGTAGCAGATTGACTCTTCAGATATTAATGTTAGAATTTTTATCATACACACCAGACTCTGCCAATAGATCTATTCTTGACCAGGTTTTCATCTAGGGGTCCTCATTTTGTTAAAAATACTAATTTAATCATTAATTCATAAATGATGCCATTCATTGGTTTAATCCATAATGTGTAGTCATTAATGTTTTATTATGAAATGGGTCTAATATTAGTTTAAATCCTTTAAATTATTAAAATTTTCATTAAAAATATCAAGAGATTAATTTGGCGGTATTAGGCTAAATTTGGATTTTACACATGCACAACAGTAATTAGAAGTAATTGTGTTGTCCTGAATAGGTTCACTCTCAGTACTTGGGGACATAATGGTGAATGTGTTGCAGGTGTGGACAAAGGATTTGAAATACAGATACTTTTCACTTAACAGCCTACCTATTTAAGGTCTGCTCGAACTTATATTCGACCCAATGACTTTTTAATTAAAATTTTGTCTGAGCTAGCGAACTTATTTTTTGCCCATGTGCATCACTTATTAATGTCTGTTGTGTCGGGACAAGCTGCGCTATGTTTGATCTCAACTGTCCACTATTCACACAAGTATATCTTACTGATTTTTATGCTGTGTTTTATAATTTTGATTATATGTATATGATTATTTTTTTTTTAATTTGATAAAGATGTCATCAAAAAAGGAAGAGGGTGACTTCACCTAGTAGAAGTGCCAAAAATCAAAGAAAGGTAATTGATCTTGAATTGAAAATGAAAATTATAAAAGAATATGAAGCTGGTAAAAAAGTCAACTCAATAGCAAGTGATTTTTGACTGGCACATTCAACTATTTTAACAATCTTAAAGGGTAAAGATAAAATAAAAGACTCAATAAAAGCATCAACAGGATACAATACCATAACTAGGCAACGAAAAGGCTTGATTCCTGAAATGGAGAAATTATTGGCAATTTTGTTTGATGACCAGATACAAAAAAGAATGCCAATAAGCCTTTTAGTAATTCAAACCAAAGCACGCAGTATTTTTGAGACTCTAAAGGAACGTGAAGGTGGTCAATCTACAGAAAAAATTTTGCAGCTAGTCATGGATGGTTCCAACGGTTTCGTCGAAGATTCAATTTGCATAATTGTAGCATCAGCGGTGAGTTAGCAAGCGTGGACATAGAAGAAGCAAAAAAATTTGTAGATGAATTTAATGAAATTATGTGAGAGGTGACTATCTTTCAGAGCAGTTATTTAATGTAAACGAAACCACACTTTTTTGGAAAAAATTGCCTGAAAGATCATATATACATAAAGAAGTTGAAGCATTGCCTGGTTTTAAGGCTTTTAAGGACAGGTTTACATTATTGTTGGGAGGGAATGCAGCTGGATTTAAGTTAAAGCCTTTTCTAATTTATCGTTCTGAGAATCCACATGTATTAAAATACATCAGTAAGGAAACGCTTCCAGTTTACTGTCGTGCAAATACCAAGGCATGGATGACACAAAGTTTATTTGAAGATTGGTTCAACAACTGTTTTGTACCTTCAGTCAAGCATTATTGTCTGGAAAAAGGGATCCCTTTTAAAATTATCCTCTTGCTTGATAATGCCCCAGGACACCCTCAGCATCTTGATGACCTGCATCCGGATGTAAAAGTAGTGTATCTGCCTAAAACTGCAACGACTGTTTTACAACCCATGAATCAACGGGCTATAGCAACATTTAAAGCACACTATTTACACACCACTTTTTCCAGTGCTCTTGCAGCAATAGAAAACAAGAAAATAACACTCTGCAGTTTTTGGAAATCATACAACATTTTAAACTGCATAAGGAATATTGAATTAGCTTGGAAAGAAGTGCCAGAAAAGTGCATGCAAGGCATATGGAAGAAATGCTTAAAATGTTTTATCAATGAATCTACTCTTTTTGAAAATGACAATCATAATGATGACATAGAAAATTCGATTGTGGAACTTGCGAACAATCTTCATTTAGATATTGAAATAAATGATATTCAAAAATTAATGAAATATGATGAAGAACTAACAAATGAAGATTTAATAGATCTGGAAGCACAACAGCATTTGGAAGAGAAAAATGAAAATGAAGAAATGGAAGAAATAAAAAAGAAATTTACTCTAAAAGGATTAGCAGGTGTGTTTTCAAAAGTAAATGTGACCTTATTAGAACTGAAGGCTATGGATCAAAATGTTGAACGATTCAAAAAAGTCGAACGGCAAATGAATGAAGTTTTACAATGCTATCAAGAAATTTATGAAGAAAAGAAAAAAAATACCTGACTCACCTGTAACAGGATTACCAATGTTAGATGTGGGTTTCTCTAAAGCGAAGTCATCTTTGCCTGGTCAGTCAACAGTTCCTGACAGCTTACTCCCCGTTTGCATTGACGTGATTAGACGTAAAATGGCAGAACAAAAAAATAAATAATAAGCAATATAAATAAAATTCAATCCTCAGTTATACAGTGAAGCTATCATGGAGCAGGTTTTTTTCTTTTTCATGTATTGGGTGGAAATACCTGCCTCTGATGGGTTTTAAATTTTCTGATTGCTGAAATTTCTTTTTAAATTCTGTTCTAAAGACAGAAAATTTGAATGGATTCTATTAGTAAAATTTGAAATAAATGAGGTAAATTCTTCTGTTTTTGTAAACATTTTTTTTTCTCTGAGTAAATCATTATTTGCTCAATTTTTGAAAAATAAAGATATTAACTGACAAAGAAAATAATTGCTTTGAAATTTTAATTAAAATCTTCAAAAGCTTAATAATTTATGATTGACACAGTTTAATTTTATAGATATGAATATTGTAACTGTCATCATTATCTAATAAAAACTAGAATCAGAAATGCTATGATCAAGACAAGATAATCTATATCTCTTGTGATTCTGGAGATGTAGTCCTGGACCAGAAGTATTAACTGAATCAGTGACTATGCAATATCATTATAACATAATTCCAATGAAGATGCATTTCCAACATCAAAATTAACCAATATAGTAAGGATTTGAATTATTTAATAATACAAATAATTAACATGATTTAATATTTTGTATGGTTAACTTTAATAATGGAAAAAATACAATAAATTAATGTAATCAATATTGCAAGGTGTAATTTCAAACTTTGTACTGCTGGAGAGAAATATTTCAGTTACTAATGAGATGGGTCAAATTGTGGCATATCTTTTTTGAAAAGATATTAAAGGCTGATTAGTGAGTTTGAAAAAATTGTTTCCAAGACAAACATCACTATAAGGAATCAATGCTGCCTGAGGGGGCATTAGATAGGCCAAGTATAGTGAAATTAAAGGTGTGCACCAAAAGTGGTTAAATTTTTGTAAACTATCCTTGCTTGATGCTATGATTTCATGGGCAAATGATATAAATATTCATTCCTGAGTTGTCTAAGACATTCATTGTATAAAAAACTCATCTAATCTTTTATTGATGATGGCAAAAAATACCGTATAAATATTAAAGAATTTTTATCAGTAATTTCTTTATTATAATTTGCTTGATTTTAGTGTTTTCATTTCCTTAAATAAATAAATAGCTTTGTTTAATCATAAACTATTGATTTTGTTGGTCTTAATTTTACTGTGGTCGAATTGTATTGCTGAGAATGAAACTTCTGCTTATTATATCAATGAAAAATTGAATTTTGGTGTAAAAGTTCTTACTTTACAAGCCCACTCCAAGAATAGGTTAACTTGTAAAGGTGGGAATTATCTGTACAGAGAAAGTATAAATTTAAAAGCAAATAATGGATATGTAACAGGATAGCCAATGTTGTTGACCAAAAAGTAATGTCAGATATTTTATTAAAAAACAACTGACATTTTTTAAATACAGTGATACCTAAAATATCAACTAAAATATCAACTTTACTGTACCCATATGAGCTGGGCGAACTGGATTGCTGCTGGGGGCGAAGCTGTGCTCAGGATTTTGTGCGCTGCGAGTCACGTGTGCTCCATGCATTCCGTGCGTGTGTGTTCGTGAACCGAAGCATCGTTCGTAAAGCGAAGCAAAATTTGTTCGCAAATGGTGTTCGTAGACCGATTTGTTCATGATCCGAGGTATCACTGTATAAGAAACTAATAAACAATGTTGACCATTTTCATCCACAACCTTTTGCCATCTTATGAACAGCTTCATAATTTCATCCTCTCAGAACTTCCCATATTCTGACTAAAAAACTAGTTAGCCCATGGTCACTATGTGCCCAAATACACAAACAAAACATTTGTTTCTTATCTGTCAAATTTGAGATTTTTCATTTATTTAGCATGACCTAAATATTTTCATAATCTGAAACAAGTCATGTAGTCGCATATTGCTGTCACAATTTTTAGATCAGTAGATCACATAAGTATTCCATATACATACGTGATCTTCATCGAAGCGATCTCCGTGGACGTTGGAGAAAAGGTCCAAATACAAGTAACCCCTCTCAACCGTGAAATTCACGTATTGCAGCTACATAAATGCGCAGCAATTCACCAATTCCGGATTTGGGATTTGTGTATATGCGGTTGTTGATAGCACCCATCAAGTACTTTTATAAATTTTTATTTTCTATTTATCATTATTATCATTTTTCATTGCAAAATAATAATTTTACAGATATCCCGTTTATACTTTAGAGCAGCGTTTCCCAAACTATCAATGACGGAATACTTCACAAATCCTGAAATTTTTACGGAACACTTTGGTTATTTTATAGTGTAGGTAAACATTAATAATAAATAAATTGGTCAAAACAAACATTTATTATCAAATTGTAATTATGTAAAATAAACTAGCGACTCCAGTTTCAACTTGACACAGTATTTTAATTAAATTATATGAGACTTAACTTATATTAATTTTCATAATTTTTTTACGGAACACTTATTGATCTTCGGCGGAACACAGTTTGGGAAACGCTGCTTTAGAGAATGGTGAAAATTTTAACTCCGAGAGAGTAAAGATAGGATTAATGCTGATTTAAATTTTGGTTTGGGATCTGAGTGGTATTATGTATTCTTTTTAAGTCGCTTAGATTACAATTTCTACAAGAAGAACAGACTTGCAATTTCCAGTTTGGGAAATGCTGCTTTAGAGAATGGTGAAAATTTTAACTCCGAGAGAGAAAAGATAGGATGTAAAAGAAAGGATTAATGTTGATTTAAATTTTGGTTTGGGATCTGAGTGGTATTGTGTATTCTTTTTAAGTCGCTTAGATTACAATTTCTACAAGAAGAACAGACTTGCAATTTCTACGCATACAGTACATAGCTTTCAATAGGAGTGGAATAAATCAGTCCCGCATATCTGTGTCACGAGTACGAATTAATATTATTTCATGTTCGTTTGTTTTTCATGTGCGTTTTTCTTAAATACAGTCTAGCATTAGTTTCGATTTTATAGATCTTTCTTTTCGTCATCATATGCTCCAAACGTTCGGAAAACATAGGGTGATAAAGCAGCCAAAAGGGCTAGAAACATATCATTTCTGGGAAAAAAGCTCTATGTGGTGCGTGTGCGTTTTTCTTAAATACAGTCTAGCATTAGTTTCGACTTTATAGATCTTTCTTTTCGTCATCATGTGCTCCAAACGTTCGGAAAACATAGCAGTAATAAAGCAGCCAAAAGGGCTAGAAACATATCATTTCTGGGAAAAAAGCTCTATGTGGTGACAAGAAAGCGGCAAGAGTGCTGTGTCGGTGGCCAAGTTAATTATTGCTAATAAGTCGATTATAAAAACTTTATAAAAAGTGAAGAAGCAATTAAAGCTAATGTTACTAGTGAAACTGCTGTTAGTGCTAAAATTGCATATATGCTCTGTGAAAAGGTTCTTAATAAGGAATAATAGGAATATGTCTAGTATAAGTTTGAGGAAAGCTGAAGAGGAATAGACCTACTGGTTCCAAAAATTTCTTAAGCAAAATTAGTAGTAAAACATTTTTCGTTTGCTGAGAATATTATTTCAATTTATTAAAAGGATTACATAAGGCATTGCAACTGAATTATTTGTTATACTTTGAAAAATAAAGAGATACGTCACAGACATAAGTATTAAAACTCTTATTCATTTAAAAATATTTATGATGATAATTAAATTCTCATTGAATCAAATGAGAACATCTATATTTCATATTTTGAAGATATATATATAAAGCATATTTAAATTATTGAATTCAAAACATCTAATAGACTCACCTTTGAATACTAAAGTGCCAAACAAAAACCAGTAAGCATCCATAATTGTCCAATATCCGACATTTTGTTGAAACGTATAACTCAGTTTGTTTATTTGATACAGAATAATTCCAGTAATCATTACTGAAATAAATATAGAAGACCACATCTGCTTGAAATAGAAATATTCTGGTTAATTATTTTGTGGTTCCAGTCCATTTTCATACTGAAAAAATTACCTCTATTGAAAAGGGCCTGAATATAGCTGTCAAGAGATCTTTTCTTTTAGGTGCACGGGCAATGAATTTTATTTCAGAAAATCTATGATATCTGGCATAATCAATGGATAGTGATTTTCGGTAAGTTATAAAAAGAGACGGAACTCCCATATGTATTTCCTTGAAATTAATTAGATTTATAATATTAATAAAATAAAAAATCATTAAATTTTAAAAAATTGGATATGAATAAAACTATAATTAACCTTTCTTTCAATGCGACCTACTAAACCGGTCCAAGATTCATTCAATTTTTGTCCATAATCTTTGTCAATAGGTTTCACTAACTTATAACTTATTTTATATTATATAAAAAAATCAGAAATAATCTTGATTAATTAAAATAATTAGCAATAACAATTATTAATTTAAAAATTAACATTTATTATTGGTTAATTTTAAAATAAATCAAATCTCCATTTTTAAAATTTAAAATATTTCTTATAGATGAACTTGATAGAACGGATTTTAGATTATACCTGAAATGTAATTTTTCTGATATTAATTTTATTAATTCGTATTCGTATCCTCCTACGAAATTATTCTCTGAATCAAGAATGATATAAGGAGGACACTGAAATAATAATGTTTAAGAATTATAAAAGCATAAAAATTGAAATTTATGTTTATTAAAATCTTTTAAAATTTCACTTACATCAACTCCAGAAAATAAAATTTCTTTTTCTTTTTAGCATAAAAAAATATAAAAATATTATTTAAAAAAATTAGAAATAAAAGTACTAATATAAAGTACTGCATGATTGAATAATGTATGGTTTTCAATGAAATGATATATTTATTTAACCATTAAAATTAAACGATTAAACGAATTTAACAGAATATTTAAAGTTTTAATTATTATTTTTTTAATATTATGTTAAATAATATTTACCATTTAAGTTATAGGCGTAATGATCTGACACAATAGAAATAATATTCAGAAGGCATAATATATGGAAATGCATATTGATAATTTACTTCAACAGAAAAGAAATCTATAAAAATTTCAAATAATAAATACCTTAATAGTTCAAATGAATTAAATAATATATACATGTATTTATAAATATTGTGTAACTTGCGTCTGTACGGATTTATTTGTAGACTGTTGTTAAGATCGTCAAAATAAAATAAAATGAAATGTTATGTTCAACATAAATTCATTTTATTTTATTTTTTATAAATATATCAATCTATACGAAAAGTAGACTTAATTTAGAATTGAAAAAATTCGAATTCAATTTTGTTCGGAATTTTAATTAGTTTTTAGATTCCCATAATTTATAAATATGCAATTTTAATATAAAGTATACAGAAAATATTATTTTAAATGGAAAAGTGAATGATAACTTTTAATCAGAACTATCGTTTACAATGTTGATGGTTTTGATCGATTTTATATAACTAGTTAGCCCGAGGTCACTATGTGCCCAAATACACAAAAAACGAAACATTTGTTTCTTATCTGTCAAATTTGAGATTTTTCATTTATTTAATGAATAGTATAATGGTTTTGCTTGTTTGTTTTTTTCCTCCTGACCAACTTTGAAATTTTCTTTACATGAAATTGGCAACTAACAAACTATCGATTTATTCATTCAGTTGTTTAGATAATAATTATAGTTTTTATCTTAAAATAAAAAAAATTATAATTTCTGAAATTAATAAAATATTATTTAAATTCTGAAATAAATTAAAGCTCAAATACACAAAAAACAAAACATTTGTTTCTTATCTGTCAAATTTGAGATTTTTCATTTATTTAATGACCTTTTAATTAATGCTTTTGCTTGTTTGTTTTTTTCCTCCTGACCAATTTTGAAATTTTCTTTACATGAAATTGGCAACTAACAAACTATCGATTTATTCATTCAGTTGTTTAGATAATAATTATAATTTTTATCTTAAAATAAAAAATTATAATTTCTGAAATGAATAAAATATTATTGAAATTCTGAACTAAATATTATTTAAATGCGACATTTATGTAGCCTCGACTAAATATTTTTTAAATGCAACTTTTATGTAGCCTCGACACACCGAATGCAAACTGAAATTTGTGTAGCCTCGACGCACCGAATGCAAACTGAATTCTTGAGCTGGGGAACAACCAACATTTTTTGATTGAAAAAGATGGAAATTGAAGTCAAATAACAAAAAGAAATATACAAACAAATAGGAAGTAAACTATGATAATTTTGAACTCTTGAGCTGGGAAACAACCAACATTTTTTGATTGAAAAAGACGGAAATTGAAGTCAAATAACAAAAAGAAATATACAAACATAAATAGGAATGAACTACGAAATTTAAAGCAACTTTATAAAAAGATTGGGATTTAGTTTTCTAAAAGACGCAATTAAAGATTTGAAGTGAGAGTGTGATTGGGATTTTAGTTTTCTAAAAAACACAATTAAAGATTCGAAGCAAGAGAAAATACTAAAGGCGACACTTCTGGTGCAAGAGTTCGCACATGTGCAGAAACATGGACTCCACACGCTTATTCCTTTATTATATATGATATTGACTGGTGCATTTTTCAGATTCCAAAGAATCAGTTCTTATCACCTGGATTTTAGAAAGATCTAAACAAATAATCTAAGAATGCAAGATCAGATGAATATAATGGATGAATGAGAACTTCCCAATTTAATTCCCTCAATTTTTATTGAGTCTGCAAAAATTTGTGGTCTTGCATTGTCTTGGTGGAAGATTATTCCTTTTCTGTTGGTTGGTTCTGATGGTTTTTCTTAGATATTTGCCTTAATTCAATCCAATTGGGAACAATACTTCTCAGAATTAATTCTTTGATCAGATGGCAGAAGCTCTTAATAGAGTATTCCTTTCCAATCCCAACATATATGCGTAACATGATCTCTTGATGCTTTGAATTGATTAATGGAGCTGATTCTGGATTACTCCAATGCCTTTTTCTTTCACATTATTGTAAACATCCATTTCTCATTACCCATAGCAATCCACTTCAAAAATGTTCATTAGTATAGCATTTCAGTAGTGAAAAGCAAGCCAAAAATTGATTGATTAAATTTCTGTAGCTCAGATTATGTGGAACCCAAATTACATAAACTTGGAAAAGTTTTCAGATATGTTAATTGGATAATTAGAGTGGATATTTGTTTGTTATTAATCTCAATAGATCTACATGAGAATTTATCATTGACCAGAGTAAAATTTTCTAACATATCTGAAAACTTTTCCAAGTTTATGTAAATTGGATAATTAGAGTGGATATTTGTTATTAATCTCAATAGATCTACATGAGAATTTATCATTGACCAGAGTAAAATTTCCATCGCAGCTTTTTAAACCATCTTTAAACCATTGGTTCATTTACAGCACTATCACCATGCTCATTGAAATCTTTTTTGTTGCTTGTATCATGTTTTCCTTTTGCAGAAATAAAAAATGGCTTGGAAGTACACCTTCTTGTCACTTTTTCAAAATGAGGTCAGTTCAAGAAAATTTAACAAAAAGTAATAATTTTTCTTTTAAATCACATTGTGTGTTTGAGTAAGTAATATATTATAGGATAGAAACAGCAGTTTTTTTAAACTGGAAAATGCCATCCAGTAGTTCTTTAAAAATATACTGAGAACAGATCATTACAAAAATAATATATAAAATAAATGGAGTTACATCTTGTAACATTTACTATAACATTTTTTTTATAAACAAGTTTCAATATTTAGGCAGAAAAACAACTGAATTTTTAAATAAGAAATATTTTGAGAATTGTGGTAAATGGTCTCTATCAGTTACAAACAAAATGCAAGTAGTTCAAAATCACATTAATTCATTAGACTAGCTTTGAATGATGATTCTGATAAATGGTCTCTATCAGTTACAAACAAATGCAAGTAGTTCAAAATCACATTAATTCATTAGACTAGCTTTGAATGATGATTCTGATTCTTTCAAATATTAATAGTTAGTGTCTTCAGCCCTTATTTGGATTTTTTCATGAATGAAATATATAATAGGTATCTGATAAAATTCTATTTCACCAATTTAGTAATCTAGATTTTTTAAAACTATGAAGAGAATTGATGTTCCTGAACTAATTATTATAGAAGACCATACTGGTTTTATAATTAAATGAACTTTTATCTTCTATGAGTACCAAAATTTGAGGGTGTAAAATTTTAGTTAAATCAAGAGTTTTATTTTTTAATGCAACATTTATGTAGCCTCGCGCGCCGAATGCAACCAGAACTCTCGAGCCGGGGAACAGTCAACATTTTTCGATCGAAAAAGACAGAAATTGAAGTCAAATAACAAAAAGAAATATACAAACATAAATAGGAAGTAAACTATGAAAATTTAAAGCAAAATTTATAATGCGATTGGGATTTTAGTTTTCTAAAAAACGCGATTAAAGATTCGAAGCGGGAGAAAATAGTAACGGCGAGACTTCTGGCGCGGGAGTTCGCACATGCGCAGAAACATGGACTCACACGCTTATTCCTTTTTCATACTACGTATAATGATAGTTTCTTTATTTTGATGCTAAAATATAGATACAAAAATGTTTTTATAATCAATCATGTACTTATGCTAATATTTTCAGATTAATTTAAAAATTTGTTGAAATATGCAAAGTGATTGTGTAGTTGTAACTGAAAAATATTCATTATATAGAATATTTATTTTCATTTAAAGATATTGTCTATATTTTCTTTTCAAAATAAGTAATTTTTTTATTTTTCTATTATGTTTTAGAATGGAATAATAAAAATGCAACAATTTTTAATTTTTGCTCAGAAATATACAAACAATAGGCATAAACATTAGTCAAATCATAAAAAATGATTAGGAAGGTATAAATTGGTTACTGACTTACTTATGAGGAATTACATGCAAAAAATCTCTATTCTTGACTTTCACTAGAATTGGCATTTAAAATGTGGTCTCAATCACCTAAATTTTTTTTTTCTAATATACTTCATTATTTTCAATTCAAGCATAATTACCTTTATAAGTACTGTATTTACAATTTAGTTGAAATATTTTCTGCTAAATAAATTTTTAAAAATATTTAAACATTTTTTTCAATCATACAGCAAATATTGATCTAAAAAATCGTAAAGAGAATATTAAAAATAAAAAGATAAACTAACATTAGTATTTAATAAAATTTTCCTTACTTTTTATTAGAAATAATATAAAATAAAACAAAAATATTGAATTTATTTATGGCTTATCCTCGTCATCAACACAGATAATAATTATTTTACGTGACATCTCGCTTATCCAAAAGTACTGTAAACTATTAATTGATGTAATCTTCTTATAGATCTATAGAAGAAACTAGGTGTTGGTACTGAAACGAATTTATTTACATTAACATAAATATAATTTGTTAATTATATCTATGTATCACGTTTGTTTAATAGTGTAATTCATAAATATTGTATTACTATGGGAGCGACTTTTAGGCTATTTTCATGTAATATATTCTGAAATATTGCATAATTGACATTGCCAACTACCACAATCCCTTATTAGTCCATTTATAAGAAGTCTACAAGTATAATAGTTCGAGTGCAATATTATCACATAAAATACAATATTAAAATTTCAATTTTACTTCTAATGATTTATGTAATCTTTAATTAAGAATAGCATATTTAATTTCCGTGCTAGTTTAATATAACTTATATTAAAACATATTCATAATGAGAGGATATACATTTCAAATATTCTTGAAGAAATTAAAAGCATTTTGTTACGATTATCTTGTTCTCATTTAATATGTAACTTTTATAAAGCTTCATGCCTAAGCTGAAATTAAAGTAATTGGTCTAAATAACTAGGAACAGTAAACTCAAAATGAAAATGTGATTAAAAGCAAATATTTATTCATACATCATGTGTGAGAGAAACATAGTGGAAAGATTAAATTGTAAATAAATTGATTAAAGTGGAAATATTAAACTTAAATTTTATAATTTTCACATGAATTTGCAAATTCTAAATTTTGAAGGATTGGTATATTACATGATTCAACCTATTTAATTGAATATTTAATATACAGTATATAATATATTCCATAGATAACTAATCTATAAATCTTATTTAATCTATAATCTTATTTATCTTCTTTATTTAATAATTTACACAATAACAATATAAATTTATATATATATATATTTGCACATTCAGTCTAGATCAGTCTATATATATATACAAAGGTATGTATTAATTTAAATATAAAATATAATAACGTGAATAAATATAAATTATTAAACTGGAGTACTTTTAAAAAACTTAAAAAAATTATTATAAATAAATAGGATACAGTACTTTAAAATGTAGTTTACCCTATATTAATGTCCTCGTACAAAAATCATAAATCATACTTTCAATTATGTGAACAGTTTGCTTCGACTTACTAAATCGAAATAAACTCTTCATATGATTAAAAATGTGATATTTACGCTTGCTCAGCTGATTTATCAATCTGAGCAGGCGCAGAATCATTCATTTGTAATGATTAAACTAGAACTTTGTCAATAAAATGAAAGCAATTTCTCATACAATTTTAACTTTTTTATATTATTTATAGATCCAATCATCCACCAACGAAAAAATTTAAAATAACTTTTTAATTTATAAACTGAAAATTTTATGATTGTTTTACAGACAATTTAACTTGAATAAAAATATATTTTTTTCATTTATATTCTCGTAAATTAAAGTCTGTTATTTTTATTAGAATTAAATTATTAATAATTATATATAAAAATCTCATAGCTTATTTATTGAAATTTTTGGAAAATATAATCTAATGAAAAATATTCCTTTTATAAAAGAAGACATTTTTAGATTGCATACGACAGTCACGCTATCAACAGTTTGTATTTGATAGCAAATAGTGATAATCCTACTTTTAAATCTAATCGATACAGTTTTGTGTTCCTGTAAAAAGCACAAATCCTCTAATGTATACTAAGTTGCGATTTATTAATTTATTGTTTTATTTTGCCAAAATCAATCGATTCAGGTCATTCAGTCAATGTATCAAAATGATTCCAATCGTAAAGTAACATTAAAATATAATTTTTTTTTTATTTTTAGTTTTTTTTGAAACATTTCAGGCTACAATGTTAAAAACTTTCTTGCTATATGTAGAAATATTTAACATAATGTTAATGCATGATTGCAATTATAAATATAACAAAATTCAAAATATAATACCCATTTTATTTTCATTATGATGTTTTTTATCAATTCATATGTAAATAGTTTATTCTATTACTGTTTATATTATATAACACGGAATCATATTATCGAATACATAATCTATTAGCAAAATATATAAGGCTATATATAATATTATTTTATATAAAAATAACAGATAGAAGTAAAGGAAATACGCTCAAAATCAATAATAAAATTGCATGCATTTCTGATATTGTATACAAATAAATTCTGTAAAATATCGAATAAAAATTTCCATTTCGAAAATATCATGATAAACTTTGATGATATATATCTGAAAATGACTTTGATGATATATATTTCAATCCTGTATCTTTAATCATTTCTAAAATAAAGGATATGCTCAGAAAATATGTAATTAGTTATTTCCGAATTGCTTGTTGCTCTACAAATTAATAGTCATTATATAAAAGAAAAAACATTAAATCTTATAAATCAAGTTTTTATATATTAATTGATTATAATAATTTGAATTTTCATTGATTAATATTAATATTTAAAACACTGTTTTAAATACACTGTATAATGTTTTAATATAATAAGAGATGAAGGAAAAAGTTCTTAGAAAGGACATTTTTTTTTTCTCTCATCTCTACTTTCTATCTTTTAAGGCATTTTAAAAATATTAATGAATTGATATTTCAGCTTTCATTGGAGTAATTTCTAACAGATTTTTTTCTATTAACAGATGACGCTATTTTCCGACCTTTGATCCGCGTGTAAAGCTCTGGCTTACTACCCTGGAGGATCCGGGTTCAAATCCAGGTCTCACATCTCCAGTTTCAGGACGGATCCGGGCCCGGCCCTGGCCCGTTGAATACCATCCGATTGACTCTATCGTGGGTGTTGGCCAGCCTGTGATGAGCTCAATAAGTGGCCGCTGATAGATACAGAATATCCTATGAGGATATGGCGGCTAAACTAATCTAATCTAATCTAACCTACCATTAATCACAAAGTGGACGGCAAAAACAGATCCATCTGCAGAGAAGGCAGCCATATTGTAGGGGAAGGGGATCGACCGACCAGTCCCGAACCATCCAAATAAATTTTCCAAGGATGGGATCCGAAATCGAACCCAGGTCTCCTGGGTGGAAAGTTGAAACCTTTTTATTAGTAATAATCCGATCGATTATTAACAATAATTGTATCGCCGAAATCTGTATTTTTAATATACAAAATTTATTAGCATGATGACTGCATGGAACCATTTGGCACTTCCTAGTTGTGAAACATGGATTTGACTCCATATTTCACAATTATTGATATTTTTTCAGAAAGTCCAGGCCAGACTTATCCCTTACCTGAGGTGGGTTCCACCAACAATGTCCACATCGGGCTGTCCAAACTGTGAAAGTTGGAATAGCTTCTCTAAAACATAATTAGGTTGCTAACAAAGAGCGAGGCAAATGAGATAAAGAAACGGCGACAATATACGTAAACATGTTATCTTGACCATAATAGAGTAGTAAAGATACTATTTCGATTAGTAGTCATCCAGTCGATTCGCACTGGTTTATCGGAATTGGTTGTTTAAATATACAACAATTGAATATTTTTCGTTAAAATGCACACATTTTTGTCAAAAAATAGATAGAATCGGTTGTTAATTATTTTCAATCGAGTCGGTTGATACTCGATGCTATAAAAGAATAAATAATCGATATTAAATCATTTGGTTTTCTTATCGCTTTCTTAGAATTCTAATCAGGCTGAGCTGATATCCTAAAAGTCTGTGTTTCCCAATCAGTGTGGCGTATTGAAAGTATGGGTGTTCGTGAAAAAAATTTGTAATAAATTAATGAAAAGAGTTTATTTGCAACGTACAAGTTAAATATGAAATAATACAAATAATAACATAATAATTACGGCGAATTAACGAAATTAAACGTTATTAGTATTACTATCTTTTTTAATTAATATTTATTTAATTATTTGACTTAAAATATTAAAATAACTTTCGCTATTTGAAAACATGTACCGTATAAATGTTAGTGTCTTTTTACATCACGGTACACTTAAGAAATTAATTGTACCATGATGTAAAAAAGCTCTAAACTTTGTATTTGCGTGATATGTCTTAATTCATCTTCCATTTTGCGTTTTCGTGCAAAAATCTATATACATTTAAATTTTATGACTAGCTTCAAATACATTATCTGATTCCGTAATTCGCCTCCCAGATGATAATTTTCAAGTTTTTCCATCCTACATATTAATTAGTTTTCACCTATCTGAGGATTACCTTAGGATAGTGTTTTACCACAGATTAGTTAGGACACTCTCAGACTCTATTGTATACAAGAAACAAACAAAGCGTCACTATGGAGAGTACTTGAAATGAACTCAACTATTAATAAAAATGATGTTTTAATCTACTGAATCTTTTAATTATAAAAGTTTTTTGTAATAAAACTGCCATAAAATTCGTAGGAACAATAATATAAAAATTTTTTATAATAAAACTGCCATAAGATTCGCAGAAATAATAATAACCGACCTTCCTATAGTTTTAATCTATTGAAAGTTTTAATTATAAAAGGTTTTTTGTAATAAAACCATAAGATTCGTAGAAACAATAATAACCGATCTTCCACTATCTACAAGTTAGAAACAATAATAACCGACCTTTCATTATCTACAACAAAAGTGAAATGAGTAACGCCCATGGTATGAAACAATAATAACCGACTTTCCACTATCTACAACAAAAGTGAAATGAGTAATGCCCATGGTAACGCCCGGTATTGCCAATAGTGGCAGCACTTCGAACAAGCGAAGTGTCCCATCTGTCTCAACTAATCTGTGCTGTTTTCCAAACTGTGGGGCGCGAGTCTATTGCAAGGGGTCACGTAAGCAAAAAATAAATTCAAATTGGAGTCGAAAAAATGCATAAGGAAAACGGTTATAAATATAATAAATATATTCATGTATCCAGAAACTTTCTGCTGTAGCTATTTTAAAGACAAAATAATGATCTCGTTTAGTGACTGAAAATAATTACGGGTAACGATATCAGCCGGATTTGAGAGAATTTGTGCTGAAAAACAAGCCCACTCATCGCATTAAATATTATGTTGCATTAAACATATGTTCTATTTTTCGTTTTTTTTTGTAAGATTTGTTTAATTGTATTAAAAATTATTACATCATAATAAATATATATATTTTTACTTATAAGAACTTTATTTATATAAAATAAAATATATTATTTTATAATATTAAATTTTTTTTATATATAAGAAATTTATTTATACAAAATATGGTATATTGTTTTGTAGTATTAAATTATAAGTAGAAAATATTTATAAAATTAAACTTCTATGAAAGTGAGGGGGGTATACCAAGTTTTTATGAAAAAAGGGGGCATAGATATAGAAAGTTTGGAAATCACTGTAATATAAGAGATCAGATATTTTCTTCAAATCTTTGAGTAATACTCGTATAAGCGTAAAGCGCATAAAATGAGAATTAGAAATACTTCATAAACATTTAAGAATATAATTCAAGTTAATACAGACTCGAATTCTTTAAATTATGAATTAAAACATAAATAATATATTTAAATTTTATATATTTTGAATAAACTTGCATATGTTTTATATAGACTGTATTTAAATTAAAAGTAAGGTACAGTACGTGCATATTTTTCATTAAGTACTTATAATATATGATTTCAATATACCGTATTGTGAATGACATTAATTTAAAAGTTTCTAAAGTATAGACTTTACTTTTAAATAAAAAGTTTTAAAAATATCAATTTTGTAAACTACAGAACATAATGAAGTACTATTAAATTAAGTGATAAAAATGCATGTTGATATTAAAAATCGTGAGGTTTATAAATGTATTGAGAATGTAAATAGTGTTCAGTTTATTGGAATAAAATAAAAAACAAAAATTATTTTCGTAAATTTTTATACAAAATGTATGAGTTGTTTTGCAGAAATTCTGCACGACATGTTCTTCAAAATGAATATATGGATTTTTATTTTATTTAAAACAAATTTTTTAAATACGTAAAATTTTATCTATATTGTTTTGTATATTCTTGAATCCTTGAATCGAAATCATGCAAATTAAATCAAAATTAAAATCGTGATGTCATATGCTTGCGCATATTTATTACATCACTCTGCTGTGTCATAATTCCACCAAAAGTGAATGATGTTTTATAACGTTATCTATTGTTACACTTATATCATATTGATGTCTTTTTTAGCATCCTCCACTGTTCGTCACGATCATAGGCGGATTCAAAAAACAAAAAAGAAGCAGAAAAAACAAATAATTGCATTGTTAATAATTTAAACGAATACTGTATATGTTTTTCACTGTTTTTTTCCAAACGATAATGGCGAATATGCCTCGGTGCCCTCTTCAGGATCTGCGCTAGGCCACAATAATATCATATTTGTCTGACTATAAAATGATATCTCAAATTCGAACGAAACTTTGAAGGATTTAAATGCATATTTCCATTGTGGCAACACCACTGAGCAATCTTAATCTGGAATCGATCTTTGTTACCCATAGATTATAAGAATTCACTATGCAAACTTGGTCCCAGGTCAAATAGTGCAGAATGCATGTGGAACAGATAACAAAACATTATATTTTATATAATATAAGATAAATAAACTACGCTATTCGTTTCAAATGCAATTTTCAGGGACAAAAATTATCAAAATTTCAAATTTATCATATTGATGGATGAAGATTAGAAATTTAACTAAATCTGAAAATTCTATACAAATCGATATTGTAATAATGAATTTCAAAAATAATCTAAAATCCACTTTTTTATAAAGCGAATTTTCATCTCGTTTGATTGCTTCCACATTCAACATGAAAGTGCTAAATTAAAGCAGGGGTCGGCAAATTTTTCAGACTTACGGGCCACAGTCAACTTTAATTTTTAATAATCGGGCCGCAAGCATTTAATTAAGAGAAAATAATAAGTGAAAAAATATTTATCATCAATTTTTATTATATCAATCTTAAGGTTAGGTTAGGTTAGTTCGGTTAAGCCGCCATATCCTCATGGGATATTCATTATCTGGCGGCGGCCACTTATAGAGCCCATCACAGGCTGGCCAACACCCATGATGGGGCCAACCGGATGGCTGAAGGATGGGGTTCAACGATATATCAATCTTAAAAAATACAGAAATATTTAAAATACCTGATATGAAACAAACTTGAAAATGAAACTGAATGAAAAATTATCATGTAAAAACAAAATAATATAGTTTATGTCACAATATGTTTGTCTCCTTGCTTAATGTGACTTTAGTGGTTGTTTTTCCTTAGCCAAATTATCTATATCCAGCATAAAAATATGTCCATGGTGTCCACTTTATAACCTGAGGTGTGAGGTCGCCTTTGTTATCCCTATTCCTGATGACTCGCGTCATGTTGCATGGCAATATCATGAAGTATAAAATTATTTTTAATTTATTATTCATATTATAAAATGCAATATCCAAATAATTCAACATATAGATCACATGCTATTTAAGTATGGTCGACTTTTCATGGGATGCCAAAAATGCACCTGTGGACCACATGCTGCCGGTTGCCAATCCCTGAAATAAAGTATTACGTAGTTTCCGAAAAAGAAACGATATTTAATGTAAAGAAAAACAATATTCTGGAAATATTCATAATCCGAAAAACCTCAAAATTGCCAAATTAAAGACAAAATTAGTTATTTTGTCAATTTTTATAAATATAAAATGCAATAAATACTTTCTTACCATTAGTCTATGCGATGATAATATCATATGTAAGATGAATTATTTTTAATATTTTGTAAACAGTACCTATAAATAAAAAATCTATCTCACAAAGCAATTCATAAATTTATAATAACCTTTAAAATATACCGGGTGTTTTTCTTGAAACCGAATACTCTGATTTTTGGCATCGAGCCAATTCTGATGCATCTATCACGTCAGGAATCGTTCGCTACGAAAATTTATTTTATATTTTTAATTCTAACGATATTTATTTATTATTGCATCCAAGAAACAAAAAAC
>AYEL01080179.1:0-48612 GCA_000484575.1 Olivierus martensii
TTTAAGATAAAAATTATAATTATTATTTAAATAACTGAAAAATTAAATCGATAATTTGTTAGTTGCATATTTCATATAAAGAAAATTTCAAAATTTGGTCTGGAGAAAAACACAAGCAAAAACATTATATACAAGGTTAAGGTAATGCTAAATAAATGAAAAATCTCAAATTTGACAAATAAGAAACAAATGTTTCGTTTTTGGTCTATTTGGACACATAGTGACCAGGGACTAACTAGTTTTTTTATATTGGCAATTGCATTAAGACATTGCTTTTTTAATGATATTGCATGTTAAATTTTTATCTACTGAATTTCACAATTCCACTTCATGTAAGTATTATCTACAACAATAGAAAAAATAGAATTAGTAAAACTTTGCAATTTATTATCGTTGTGATTTTTAGTCGTGAATTCTTCATTTTTGAACAAGAATGATAGATTATAAATTTTATATAGAATAATATAAATCTTGATGTTTATGTTTACGATAATTTATTTTACAGATTCCTTCGAAAATTTTAATTTAATTCATCATCAAAGGTCATAATCCTTAATAATTTATTTATTTTTTCATCAAGATGATTAATTAAGTTGAAGTAAAGTTATAAAATGGAATTAAATTATAAATTATTTCAGTCAAATATCCGTGAATTAAATTTTTTCCCCAAGTGTTCAAATTTTTACTAAGATCAAAATAATGTATTTTTTATTTTTTAATTAAAAAATATAATCTACTTTCAGGTTTTTCTACGAGACACAAAAAAACGCGTTACTAAACTTTGCCACTACGAATATAATCATCAAGAATCCACTAATAAATTGACTAATGAATCGGTATTACATTTCTATATTAGTGTATATAACAAAATTTATTTTGATTTCGAGATAATCATAACAGCATATTCGGGTAAGTCAATAAGTTATTGTATCAAATCAGAATTTAAATATCATTATTAAAGATTAATTTAGTTCTAGACTATATAGTCAGTATCAACGTTAACTAACGAAGGAGAAAAAGTGAGATCTAATGCTTTGTCTTATGCCGTGAAACCAGTCTTCGATCTGCTATATCTCTGCAATATAAACTAAATTTAAAAATTATAATTTCTAATTAAAGTAGAGTGGGGTAAGTGAGGTGCTGGGGCAAGTGCATTAACGGGCTTATTTATAATTTAAAAAAATTATAAGATAAGCGAAATTTTGCTAGTTGATATTGTAGTACATTAATCTACTAAAAGTTAATATCAGCCTATCGACATAGATATCCACGATGACTGATGAGATTCCAGAATAAAAAAAGCCCGTTAATGCACTTGTAATCTATGATTTATAATTATGTCCAATAAAAATATATATCGATATATTTAAATTTTATAACAGATTTCAATAACAAAAAATTTTAAGGAGAAATAATAAATTCACGAAACAATATCGTTATCAGTAATTTTAGCGAATCGAATTTTAATATGTAAAATATATTTATTAAAAAAAATATAAAAAATATTTTTACGTGCTTTATAATAATTAAGTGAGCTTAAAACATTAAATTTCAATTCAGTCATTCGTGTGTGAAGTATAATGAACTACTATGTTATTATGAACCTTGAAGCTAAATCATAATAAGCTTGTTATAAAGTAGAATAGTGATATTCATAATATCATGAAGATCCAATTTGTTCATATAAGAAAACACTTGATAACATTTATAAAAAATTAGTAAAAATCTATGATTTATAATTATGTCCAATAAAAATATATATCGATATATTTAAATTTTATAACAGATTTCAATAACAAAAAATTTTAAGGAGAAATAATAAATTCACGAAACAATATCGTTATCAGTAATTTTAGCGAATCGAATTTTAATATGTGAAATATATTTATTAAAAAAAATATAAAAAATATTTTTACGTGCTTTATAATAATTAAGTGAGCTTAAAACATTAAATTTCAATTCAGTCATTCGTGTGTGAAGTATAATGAACTACTATGTTATTATGAACCTTGAAGCTAAATCATAATAAGCTTGTTATAAAGTAGAATAGTGATATTCATAATATTATGAAGATCCAATTTGTTCATATAAGAAAACACTTGATAACATTTATAAAAAATTAGTAAAAAAAATGATAGAAAAATAAAAAATTATCATCTCCAACTAAACAGTCAAAACAAGGAGTTTGGCAAAAAAAAATAATATTTTATGTCAGTAAACAATAAAAAAAGTAGTTTTTATCGTCGTTTTATACAATATTTTACTTAAATACTAAATGAAAAAATTTTTACATACTAAACAGTCAAAACAAGGAGTTTGGCAAAAAAATAATATTTTATGTCAGTAAACAATAAAAAAAAATAGTTTTTATCGTCGTTTTATACAATATTTTACTTAAATACTAAATGAAAAAATTTTTACAAAATTTCTTGCACTTTTTTATAACATAGTAGTTTATTCATCGATCATTGTTCATTTTAAACTTGTTTCTAGAATGAATTTTTTTTTTTATCCTAGTTTCAGTTTTAATTTTCATTGAATATATATATTTAGATATTTCTTCACCAAATTTCAACTACAAATGTGACGACAATAAATATATTTCTTTTGGTTTAATCTGCGATGGTCATAATAATTGTGGCGACAGAAGTGACGAAACAAATTGCACAAGTAGGTGATATTTTTTATTAAAATCATTTCGATTTATACCATATATTTTTCTTAATTATTACAATTATTTTGTATATCTTATAGGGCTTACACCAGGAATAATATCTCTCATTGTCATCGCCTGTCTATTGCTCATAGCTGCAATTGCAGGTATAATATGGTTTTTTAACGGAAGAAGATTCGTTACAACAATCCCGCGTAGAATTTATAAATAAAATTCAAAAATATATTGATAAATTATCAATCTTGAATGTAAAAACAATTAGATAAATCGAAAAAATGATTTCAAATTAATCAACATTAGAAAAAAATTTAATATATAACGAAAGTGTCTGGATAAAGTGAATTACTTTTTACATGAATATAATGCTTAGTAATGTAAAATATTTATAAAATATTAAAATTTTCAAACATTCATCAACTTGTTGTCTAATGTTTTGTAATCGGTAAATTTCATACATATTGATTATTAATTAAGTATCGGATTGTATTAATTGTTCATTCAATTTTTTTGGTGACTACGAATTTTTATATTGGGTTAACAATCTCTGATTTATTTCATTCAGTTATTCTATCAAAAATTTAATGTAAAATAATGTTATCACAAGTATGTATAATGGTATAAAAATATGAAATTGGCGGACTATTTTTAGGTATAAAAGATTATATGTATCATTTAACATTTAATATCTTCGTATATTTGGGTAAATATATATATATATACAATGTATATTTGTGTGTTTGTAGGGGAAGGGGCAAAGCTGGACACCTTAACTTTGAAGTCACATATTTTTTAATTTGAACAGAAAAATTTTTTAAATTATGTTGTTAAGCTTCAATAGTTGTTAATCTATCAGAAACTGTAGATTTTTATGTCGAAACTCGAAAGTGTTTATATTCCTTAGGTAGGAATAATTTTTTTAAAGTACGAATACTCGGTTTTGCTCCATAGGTAAGGTTCCCATTTAAATACGTGTAACAGTCCACATTTTCAAAATTTTTATTTACAAAAATTAAAAACTCTGTTTTTCTTATTTTAGCAATAAAAGTCACATTTAAATGTGTCATTCTCTTCCTCGTATTTGAACAAGCCACATGGCCCACCCTTGAACATACAACACTGGATCTGTTATTTCTTTGATATGGAATGTGCATATAGTTCATTAAAAGATATGCAAACGTCAATGTTTTTCCTCCTTTGAGGATGATTCTATATTTTCAATGTCTTTTTCACTTTTCTTAACCTTCTTTATTTCATTTTCTCCTTTTTCTCTCTTTGCTTTTATGCTTTTCCCTTTTCTGTTACTTACTTTTGTGGTTTTAAAAAGGCTTAATTTACAAGCCTTATCTTTTTTTTCCGGGTATGCCGGGTAATGAGGTACGATTACTACCCGGTTTTGCCCCACCACGACATGTTTTAATAAAAATGGTATACTTGTATTCAATGATGTGGTAAAATTTGATTAATGTATTAAAATATTTCTTAAAAGTTAATGAATACAGAGGTATACATATTGATAATGATTCTTTGTGTATATGGCACTACAGAGTAGTATCACAAAATTGAAACATTTCAGCACAAAAACTTTAAAACATTTCCTGTTTGAATTTTTAATGCAATGTTTATCAGAATCAAATTAAATTTCGTCGTGCAGACTTTATTTATTATTAATAAATGCACGAGAGCGCGATTCTGATCATTACAGTCGAATTACACATGTCATTGTGCACAATCATCTTCAATTCAATTCCTACTAGCATAATGATGACTTAGAAGAAATTTGTGAATTTGCTGCTAAATTGCAGAGGTCATCACAGAGCATCATGGAGATACAGGGGTACCCGGTTTGACCCGCCTACCCAGTTTTACCCTCACCTTCTTCTATATATATCATCTTTACAATCGTATCGTCGTGAGAAGGATGAAGGCATCCAAAAAGAACACATTCATATATTACTAATCAAACAATGCCACGTACAGTATTTCTATCCATTATACCAACTCTTCATAGATATATGTTTGTAACGCACACTTTTAAATCCATACATTCTCAGATAGTTTTTATCCCTTATTTTATCATTTCGTCGTCGACATCTCTTTCCCACACTTACTATTGTGAGGCCCGCCGGCCCGCAGGCCCGCACGTAAGACCCGAGGACGATGTTGACAGGCGTTGGCCTAAAATGCGGTATAAAAGCGCGTGTGTAAGGATAGGTAATGAGGTTGAAGCAAATCAATCAAGACTACGTTCAAGTAGAACAACTTCCTTTTTATTAAAACGAGAGATTTCCATCATTATAACCATAATATTTCATCAACAGAGAGAGATACCTGTTTCGTCGTTAGTTCTTTCCAACGAGTTTCTTGAAGAGTAACACAAATCACCGTTGTTGTAACTGTCTTTAGTCCTTAGATTTTAAAAGTCTTTAGTCCTTATTACACTCACTAAGATTCTTCATGAGATGATTGATGATTGAAGAAGATATTATATAAAATCCAACGGTTAAAACGTTTCGTTTCAGGTCTCACTTCCGACTGGGCGTAAGAATAGCCAAACCGATCGGAAGATGAGTGGTTCGTTGTAAACTGGGTGAACAGGGAGAGCGGAGAATGGATGATGAGTCGAAACGTCGGAAATAGGGAGATTAGGTCCTCGAGAACTAGGACGTTGTGACCAATAGTCCGGCTGTTGTGGAATTGACCCGGATCAAGGGTGTTGTCCGCTCTTAAATAGGGTAATAATTAACTGACCTTTTCTCTCACCTTTCTCCCAGGGAGAGACAGGATGTTTTCAACTTAGCAACTCAACTTCCAGGTGTCAGTTTCTCCCTTTTTCGACTTGACACCTGTACGTAAACATAGCTCGCGATTTATTATTATCGGGGACAAAAGTTCGTGAGATGGTCCAAAAACGACCCGGTGCGTCGCTGCCTTTTGCTATATTTATTTTAACAGTGTTTCGCTTCCTCTTCTGTTAAATTCTTTTCTACATCTTCCATTTCTCTTGTTTTGTCTTAATCGCGACAGGAAAAATCCGAGGTGGGGAGTGATAAATTACAGATATCCCACCTTCGATTCTCCACAATAATAATTATAGATAATATTTGATTACAGAATGATTTTTCTATGAATCCATATATTTTGTTCAACTTATGAGCCTATACATTTCCGTGATTCTTTCTTCCTAAAAAGAATATCAACTTTAATGTAAATGGAAACATTCAATTTTTTTCGTTTCCCATGAAAAATTCAAAAGGATGTTTATTTTCCTCAATAAATTTCTTGCGGAACCTTTCGTGAAACCATAGAAAATGACATTCGTTTCCCATGAAAAATTCAAAAAAATGTTTATTTTCCTCAATAAATTTCTTGCGGAACCTTTCGTGAAACCATAGAAAATGACAGAAACACTGATTAAAATCAATACAATCAACTCTGTGGGATTATTTTTATGAGAACTAAAATGAAGCTAAATAAATAAATTTTCTGTATTTTACAAATTTAAAATACATCAAAATTTCAAATTTTTAAGAAAATCCTATTTTCCTCCATTCTCATAGCTATGCAATTTTTTAAATAGAAAAAGAAATCCTACTAAACATGATTACAGCCTGTATACAGTACAATATTAAATTTTCTTTAAACGTTTTACAATTATTGAATTGTGATATGAGGAAAACGCCGAACAAAATTGTTCGACGACATCATTTTATAGCATACAGTATCTCTCTTTAAAATAAAATAAAAAATTAAAGTCCTCACTTAAATTTCCATGATTTATATAAAAGTGACAAGAAACGACAGATTTATGACATCTGACTACAATATTTCAAACTTACAAACCAACTAGTGATGAAAATAAATATTTCGACCGTCATTCTACATTATTTAAAACATACTTCTGATGTCAATTTATAGAAATTATAAAGTTTACAATGAAATTTTTCATAATTTGTACAAAAATTATAAAAATAACGGCTTCTAAAAATAAAATATAGTAATTATGAATTTAACAACCTGAGAATATTTATTTAGTAGTGAGATAGAAATTATTGCCCACAATTACATTAACTTATTATCGAATGGATGAGATATTCAGTTATTAAAAACTATGAAAAAATTTTATATACTGTATAAAATATAATATAAAATGAAAACACTAACTTATTATCGAATGGATGAGATATTCAGTTATTATAACTGTTATTAAAAACTATGAAAAAATTTTATATACTGTATAAAATATAATATAAAATGAAATTTATTAAAAATCTTTAAAAAAGCAGAGCATTTTTACAAAGTAAAAATGTTTTGAATGATTCCACTGCTTATACGAAATTTATTACAATAAATAAATAAAGATGATAATATATGAATAATAATTAGATCTTTGATAAGTTATAGCATTATCATTTTTTTTTTTTTTTTTATTTTAAGGAAAATTATTTAATAACTTATACAAGTCTGTCTATATTCTACTTGTTTGTGATCTCATACATTCTGCCATCAATGTAGTGTTTACACAAATTATTATTGCTATAATAAATAAATAAAATTCAAAAATGTTTTATTTATTAAGTTATTTTTATACGCGTTTATTATTCTTTTAATACTTAATAAAAAATATATATCTCATAAAAATGAAACTCTCTATTAATTATTGATAATATTTAAGCAATAAATTGTGATTTAATTAATACTTCATTATTATTATTCATTGAATAGAATACTGGGTAGTAAACGAAAACATAATTCAACTAAATTATCACATTATATAAAATAAAAATATTAAAATTTGAATAAATAATGGAAATTGAAGAAATTTGAAAGAAATTAATTTAGGAAGAAATAAATAAATCTGCAAATTTTTCTTTAAGAAGTTAAGAAATATAACTCATTAGTATCCATAAATCGTACATTGATTTTTCTTGAAAAGTATTGAAAATATCTTTCGAATTCACTAATCATTTATTATCTATGAAACTATAGAAACATTTATTTGTTGTATCCTTAACCTTTATTACTGTACTGTATTGTACAAACACTAATTTTTCTAAAATTATTATAATTTCGATTTTGTAATTAATTATTTGATACATAATAAAAATATAGACAGATAAATTTTATCGGAATATTCCAACTTATTTTTACTGAAAATATATTTCTGTATGTAGTAGGCTTATATTAATCTGCATTTTTGATGAGAAAATCTTAATTTGATCTAAATTTATTAGAAAATACAGTTTTTTTTTTTTAAATTACTGAAATATATTAATATAAATTTGAGAAATGTGAAGTTTTTCAATATCATGTTAACATCAACTTGAAAATTACTGAATTATATTAATATAAATTTGAGAAATGTGAAGTTTTTCAATATCATGTTAACATCAACTTGAAAGTTTTGAAGATGTATTCATTTTAAGAGAGATAAAATGAAATTTAATGTCTGTAAATTTAGTTGAAAATATGAATAATTTGTGGAAAAAATATTACTATGTATAGTATGAATTTGTTTTTTATGTTTTTTCTTATTAAAATGGCTTGGAATTTCTTTCAAAAAATATGTTCCTATCACTTTTGTAATCAATCCTTATAAAAATATAGAAAGTTAAAAAAAAATGAAAAAGTTGGTTGGAGCAAACTTTCATTATTATAAATGTTTATTTAACATAAAAAGTAATTATATTTTTCAAACTGATTTTAATTTATCGTAGATAAAAATCTTTGATATAATTGTCCGTAATAAATCCATAGCTAGAAAATTAATACAGTAACTAAATTTCGTGAAAGCGTATGAGAAAGATGCTTATGATACATGATAAATGCCTAAACTCAGGCTTGCAATAGAACAAAATATGCCTAACCTGAGTTTTCATTCAATTCAGTAAGTAATATCAATATATAATAAAAAATAATTACTTTGGAACGTTAAATGTAACATTATGAAGTAATATAGAAACGTTATAGGCATAAATGAATGTTAAGTTTTCTTTGATCGTTAAATAATTAAAATTGAAAGAATTAATCAAATATTAATTTAAATATTATAAAAATAAACAATAAAAGTTTTAAATGATAATCAGCCATTTAAATGAGTTTAAATTTAAACATTTCACGGATCGAAAATTTCATTTTAGCTTTCGCAATGGCTGATCTCACCTCCTTGATTTTCCCCCCTAAATTATTACATATTATTAGCTGTGTTCAGGTTTAAGTGAATTATTATATGGCCCAGTCACTGAAAAATTTAATAATAAAAACAAACTTATAAATTTCTTTATATAAGGCGGAATGGGATAAGTGCGTAACAAGTGCATTAATTGGCTTTTTTTTTATTATAAGATAAGCGAAATTTTACTATTTGGTTTTTAGCTATTAAATTTTACTAAAAGTTAATATCAGCCTATCAACATAGATATCGCACAATGACTGATGAAATTCCAATATTTACATCGACCATTACAAAAGCGTCGCATCCGAACAGCACACATAACTTTGACAGTACTTTAAAAGTGCAATAGTTCTTAGGAAATTTCATATTAGGTGCTGTTTTTTGGTAAGTATGAAGAATATTGATTAAAGTTTACATTAAATAAACAATTTTTTTTGACATTTTAAAATTTATTGAGAAAAACCCTAGTACGTTCTTGCCCCGTAAATATTGTTACATGGGTCAAGTGCAGATAGGCTGCTCTTACCACATACCACGTTCAGTTTTATTATTTCGTTTTCTACAATTTAATTTGTTTATTAACTTTTTTTCTTGCATATAGCATGGGTCGCAGCCACATCAGAAAAACCTAAGCGATTATCCAAAAGAAATGAAGGAATGTGAAAGTTGTTTAGATGATGATTGATAAATGCAAAGATATCAATTAAAATTTTCTTGTAAACCATTATTTATTTGATAAAAAGCATTTTATCATATTAAATAACAAAATGTGGTACTTTGTTACTTCGAACAAAAATAAAAAGTGATGTGAAGTAAATAATGAGATGAGGTATAGTGAAATAAAACAAAAATATAAAGTGATATAAGTACACAAGTTGTTATTAAACAATTTGTGTACTTACATCACTTTATATTTTTGTTTTATTTCACTATACCCGCTCTGACATTTCAGAGTTCAATCCTTGTTTGTTTAACAAAGGATAACTCTAAAACGAAACAATCTCTATTAATGAGATAAAAAGCATTTTATAGCAGATTTGTTCATAATTCTGCTCTTATCAATTAGCGTGTGTAACTAAACTTGCAAAGCGTTTTTAACTTGCACGTACGGGATAAGTGCCGGATAGCTGACACAATTTGTACAATTTTGTAGCAAAATTAAAATTTACAATGATGAATTAAACGGTAACAGCTGCGCAACGCGATTGGTACCGACATTGTTAAATATTTATACGATAGGTTAAAATATTTGGGTTTAAAGTCCAACTTTACAAAAACCACTCTTCACTTACCTGATTTATGTATTATTTTTTGCATTAACTTTTTCTTATTAATACTAATACATCATACTACGTATAAATTATGCATTAATTCTATAAATTAATATGAAAATATATGTTAATATTCGTCTTCAGATATATTTCTTCTAAAATATTTGAATAATGTTTATTAAAAAATTTTAATTGTATTATACGATTTATAAATAATCAACGTTCTGTTCTAATAATAAATACACAATAATAGTTATCTGCTAAAATAGATTTTTTTAAAATAATTCATATATAATTGCTGAACACATATCGTAATGATAAAAAATAATTATGTTAGATGAAAATTTTTGATTCTAAAAATATAAAAGAAATAAAATAAGATAATTATAAGAAAGTAGATGAGACGTAATTTAACTATAAATTCTTAAATTGTATATAAGATTTTATATAAATAAGATTATAGATAACTCAATAAAATATTAAGAAATAATAATTGATATATAAAAAATATCAATTATTATATTTAAAAATTCTTGTTGCTAAGTTTAAATTAAAATTATTTTACAGAAGAAGAAATTTGAAATTCGTTCAGTAGGTTGCCCAGAAGAACGTAAATTTACTTATTATGCTAGTACTGAAGATTTAGCAAAAAGTTTATTATGGTTATGTAGAATGACTCACCAGTTTCATATGATTACACAAACTCGTGTGCAAGAATTAAAACAATTAGAATTAGAAGGTATGTCTTTTAATTTTGATATTTATATAATCATAATATATTCAAGATTAAATTAAACTATTAGCCTAGATCAAGGATGGCAAATCTTTTTAAAGGTGCATGCCAAAATTGGCTAAATTTTTGTATGAACTATCTCTTAAGCCAATCTAAATGTTAATATAATTGAAAACAATATATAAGCTCCAAGTTTTGCATATCCAAAAAATTTGTGAGCATTTCACTTTGGGCATGTGTATCAGGTTTGCCATCCTTTGCCTAGATTAAACTACAAGATCAAAATAAATTTATTCTTTAGTCTTTAGACTTAAAAACCTATCTTCAGTGATTACATATAGAATACAGTTGAAACAGATTAGTCAAGATCAGCGAATCATCACATGACTCTTTCCATGTTTGATTTCATACATCATATTGTTGAAAATTTAAAATTAGCAATTTTGGATTTATTGAAAATAATCAATATCAGCATAACAGTTGGAAAAAGGTATTCATTTATTTTGGAACAATATCTCACAAAGGACCTTCGTAATTCTGTAAATTTGAGTACTGAAAATACTTAGTATCTTGGTTTACTTGGTTTAAGCATCCAAAAAAACTCAGAAAACAAGACCATTTTTATCAGCAGACCATAAATAGGAATGGAAATAAATGAGTTCAAACTTCGAAAAAATTTTTTAACTCCTTGAGTGATAGCTATTTTTTGAAATTAAACCTAGTTAATATGCAAAAAATATGAAAAATAAAATTGTAAAATCTCACTTAATTTTTGTTTAGATCTTTTGAAATTTTCAGTATTTATTTCATTTTTTGCTCTCTTTTTAACAATGTAAGCATTTTGATTGGAATTTTATTTTTTTGTGACTTTTCATTACATATATGAGATCAACAAAAAAACATTTTTTTTTATGTGAAATTTCAGCCATCCAGCAAAATAGTTACTGTCCGTTCAGCTTAGCTGCAACCATTGACGCAAGTATGCGTTCACTAACTGAACAAGTCCAGTGACAAGATAGGGATGACAGCTTCACACATACTTTGAAAGGCTTTGTTGCGACTTGTGCTAGCCATCACAAATAGAAAAAGGTAAGCGAAAACACTAAGATGACAAATAACAGAAATATGCAAAGAAAAGTAAATCGAAACCAAAACTGAAATCATTCCCACCTGTCATTATACTGACTGCGACTCTCCCTTTCGCGTTTGGACTCATCCACTTTAGCTAGGCGTGGCTTTCGTGGACAGACAATAATATATTTAGATAACAACAAGTCCTTTGAACAAAATGAGCCATGAATGAAGAAATTTGATCAAAATTTTCAGAAATTATTTATAAAAAACTATGAGTTATATAACTTTTTGTTGAATGAAGTTATGTTATATAATTATTCAAATATTACACAAATTCATTGAAATATTGTAATTTTTATTAATATTTCATATTTATTAACTTGTTTAGAAAGTTACATCATATAATTATTAAAAAAATTATGAATTCATTGAAGTGTTGTCATTTTTTATTATTATGATTATTATTTTATATTTATTAACTTGTTTTCACTTCACTTACACAATTTTTTGCAGTACTTTTTATAAATTTTTTTTATTTATATTAAAAAAAATCCTAACACATGAAAATATGTTATGATCTATGAAACCTAGCATATGAAAATGACCTCATCTGATACATAAATAGCTATAATATATTTTCTGTTCCTCTAATTGGACAGCCATTGTACAGATGGTTTATTGTAGCAATCCACCAAATATCACATGTCACAGGGTAAAATAAGCTTGGCTGCAATTTTTTACAAAGCATTTCAAGTAGTAAGTAGCTGCTGTAAAGCAATAAAAGTGCCACACCCTTTTAAATAATTGCAGGAAGTTTATGTTTCATTTTTCATGATTTTCTCCTAAATTTTGGTGAAATTGAAACAAAAAATGAACAATTAAGATATTCATTTTAGTTTCAATTTATTAATTTATTTCAACAGAATTAACCAATATTTTCTTATTATCTACAATATTTTTTTAATTTTCAGCATTTTATAGCTTATCATATGAAAAATTCAATTTTTTTCTAAAATTTCAAAAATATTTATCAAATCCCATAATTGGAATAACTTTGATATACAGTACACTCCGGAGTATCCAGCACAATTTTTCCATAAAATTTTTCCAAAATATCATTTATTGAATTGTATAATTAGAATGGGTTTGATAGATTGGACTATAAAATTGGCAGAATGGGATTAAAAAAAATCAAATTCTATCAAACTGTTCAAATATAAACAATGTTTGCTTATATAATTTAAAAAAAATACTTTGGTAACTGAAAAAATTTAGGATCCACTGTCAAAGGGGTGTATTTTCAATGATTACATAAAAAACCAATTTACAAAAGTTGAATTAATAAAATCAGGATTGAATTTTTTATTTCTTTTTTTTTATTGTTTTTTTGTTCCAGTTTCTTATCTTGCATACATGTCAATGGCAACAAACAGCTTAAAGGCAATTTTTCATTATTTTGGTTCTATTAACTGAAAAAATTATTTCAGATAAACAAACAGTTGAAATTATATATAATATGAATATTAAAAAATAAGTACAATAATTCTTAGTTGCTTAATGTTAAATTATTATTATTATTATTTCTCTAGATATATTTCCAATTTTTATAGAATGATATGTTTAAAATAGTTCTACTAGATTTAAACTATAATTTTTTTTAAATAAAGACTGTTAGAGAATTAAAACTTGTTCTTTGCAACATATAATAGAATCGGTGTAATATTTTCAACGTGCTAACTATCAATACTTGCTTGATCCATTGTTACATGATTTATTAGTTATTAACATATTGTAACTATCATAAGTAGTTAGCCCGGCATAGTGAATTATTGTTGTGAATTTAGTCAGTCAGATACCAAACTAACTTCAAGCACTTCTTAGTTTTCTGCACTCTTCAGATATTAGATAAAATTAAATAACTACAATAATTCTTATGTCTGTATTGGTTTTAATAATTTTCATGAAATACAGTCATATATCTGAAAGTGAAAATAAAGAAGGGATGATTTCTTCCTAAATTCTATATAATAAAAAATAAAAATTATTTAAAATTTCATCCTGATCAAATTTTCTAATAGTTTAATTGGCCCTTACAGCTTTTTTAGTGAATTTTCCTGTTTTAAATATTTGAAACAGAAAATACAATTGATTCCTAGTTTTATGCAGTTTCAGAGATACTTGGATGCATAAATCTGTTTTCTTTAAAGTGTGTCCTATCAATGATTAAGAAGATTGATTTGCATAATATTTTTTCATAAAACATTGCAATTGAAAGTATCAGTTCTTTATGATTTTTTTCTTCTTTTATTCACAATATAATATAAATTGAATAAATCAAAACTTTTTAGACCAATTTTAATGTATTAGTACAAATAATGAAAGTGCTTTTGGCCTATGATCTCTTGTTAATTGTTAAATTCTTATTCTAAGGTAATTTAAAATAACAAAAAAATTTAAATTCGATCTGTCTAATAGAATATTTTAAGTTAAACTTAATAATATAATTTTTTTTTAAATTTATAAAATATAAATTATATTAAACATTGTTGTCGGCAATACTCTCAGTTATATAAATTATAAATTGACATAAAAAAGATTAAATAAGAGAGTTAATAAAATAAAATTCAGACAAACTTTGTTATTATGGAAGTTATGTTCCAGACCACTATTGTAAAGTGAATCACAGCTTTTTTCATTTGCTAATGCATATAAAAGCCTAGAAATATATTAACATTATTATTAAGTGTATAATAGTGCTTGGCCTAAAAAACTCAGTAGATAGGCACATTTTAAAGCATTTGCATTTCACCTTGGAAGATCCAGGTTCAATTCTGGGTTTCACACCTTCAGTTTTTGAATATGGCCCATCTTATTCTAACTATTATTTTGCAAATAACTTTCATTTTGAAATATAAAATAAAAATATGGAATATAATTGAGAAGTGGCTTATTAGCAAAGTCTCATAAAGCAAAGTATGTATATAAATTTAATATAATATAATAATAAAATATGCTCATCATAAATTATTTTTTAAATGAAATTTACAAGTACTAGGAAGTTTGTTGTTAATAAATTTTCCAGGTATAAGTGCTCCTCTAGGAGTTCTATCATGGGTTTAGTTCTCTTCTCACTTCCTCTAGTGACCTGCCATATTTTCTCATAGTAGGAATTTTTCTCTCTTGTATTTTCCTACTTTGTCCTTTGTTCTTCCAAGAGTTAAACCAATGAGTATGACCTCTAAATCTTTCATTAAGATATACTAGGAAGTTAATAGAAACTGTTGTATTAACAAACTTTAGTCCCGTATTTTTCAATATTCCAGCATTTTTTAAGATGTGCTTCTTTGTTTTAATGAAAACTGTCGATTAACATTTTTCATAAAAATAAGCATAAAAAGTTGAACTTTATTTAGTATTTTACAGATAGTTATTCTTATAAACTTGTAAATTCATTTTTATCTGCTTTTATGACTATGTAATTGAATTATAATAAATAGGCTAGCACATTAAACAGTACCATAAATACACCAAAAATTTTTGGTGTATTTACGTACTGCTTAATGTGCTAGTCTATTTATTATAAGTTAATTATATTTGAACTACTATATTTTTAATTGAAAGAAAAACAATAATCAATTTTCATAATAATTAAATAATGTTTTAAAATTATTGTTAAATATAAAAATAATTTCTAAATTGCAAATTTGTTAAACTAAATATATATTGTACTTTTAATATTCATTTTTATTATTTTAATTTAATCATCTAATTAATGATAAGTATATATAAAATGTTCTTAAAATATATTGCAATTCTTTTATGGATAACATCTGTATGAATGCTTATATTTATTCCAGCATTTATTAAATCAACTTCATGAAGTTGGAAAATTAACATCGATGTCACTTTGGGTAGAGCTTTATCCTACAATAAGTGCAGACCTTCGTTTCGCAAATATGTTAGGACAGCCAGGTAAGCATATATGCATGCATGCATATATATATTTATAAATAATTAGAAACAAATTACAATAAAATTAAAATTTTGAAACTGCTGATTAGCTGAAAACCTAGACATACCAATTATTTTTTCATGAATATTTTTATCTTTCTTGATATATCTACTCTGCATATTTTTATGTTTTAATCAGATATTAAAGAGAAATTGAGATTTTATTTTTTGGATTGGAAAATTTGTATGAAGTAATATTTTTTTTTTCTTCTATTACTTCATACAAAATTTAAAATAATTTTTTCTTTTGATTTTTATGTATTGAACATTATTTATTTAGAATTTTAATTTATTATGCACAGTTAACAAATTAGTGGATAAATGACTACTGGAGGTCAAAATCATATTTAATCAAGCTATCGAAATAAATATTCCAGCAACTCTGTTGACTTGTTTGATTATATTTTTGATAAAATGACTAATTTCCTATTATTCCAGTGGGTAACTTTAAAATAATCATCCTGTATGAGATACATTGTAGATTTTTATTATACTTTTTCAAAATACATCAAACAATTCTGTATTTTATTTTCATAAATAAAATAGTATTTTTTAAAAAGTTAAAAAGTTTTATAATAGTTAAAATAACTAAAAAATATTTAGAAATGTTCATTTTATCATAAATATTATTAATGTTCAGTTTGGAATATTTTTATTTGTCGGAGAGAATTTTATTTCATTAGTCTAAAAAATCACTGATTTAGATGTCCAGTTCCATCTATTAGTCTGGATTAATTAATATTTTACTGTATAGCCATTTTCTGATTTATATAAAGATTACATTTTTCATAATTTTATACAAGTTGGATTTTATATATCTGAAAACTAATTTTTATAAGAAAAATTCTGGATTAAAAAGTCTTGAAATTAATTGACTATAATGATTTCATCTATACAATGTTATAGTACAATATTGTTTATTGACTGAAAATGAGACAATGCCACATGGAACACTATCATGACAGTAATATGATATTTAAAATTAACAGACAACACAAAACATAAATCAAGTAATATGAGCTTAACTATTGCAAACTAACATCTTTCGATTTGTAACTTGTAAATACAATAGCTATTTATGCTATATATCTAAAAAATTTTTTAAATATGAAAAATTTTTACTTAACTATTGCACACTAACATGTTTCGATTTGTAACTTATAAATACAATAGCTATTTATGCTATATATCTAAAAAATTTTTTAAATATGAAAAATTTTTCAAAAATTCTGGATTAAAAAGTCTTGAAATTAATTTACTATAATGATTTCATCTATACAATGTTATAGTGCAATATTGTTTCCTGACTGAAAATGAGACAATGCCACATGGAACACTATCATGACAGTAATATGATATTTAAGGGCAAAACATGCATAGTAGCATGGAAACATATCCATTTAGCCAGCGACCTTGAACAACACCTTACTAGGCCAGAATATGGGCTTAAGCTGATCCATTGTAACTAAACCTAGTATACTTAGCGACTTAGATTCTATCACACCGACCTGGTTCTTTTGTCGAACTCCCATAAATATTTATTTGGTATAAGAAAAAATAAAATTGAAAACTTGTGGATGAAGTCAAAATTAAATAGAAAAAAAGGCAAACTCTATTTACAGACTTCTTTTCAAATAGATAATTCTTATGTTGAAAGCACTGTCAGACTGCAGTGTGTATTTAACATTTTTGATTTTTTATTTAAAATAATAATAGGTTTCCAATTTGATTTGAATAAAGATTTGCACTGACATGAAAATTTAACATTTAGTATGTTTAGAAAAAATTTTGATTTTATGAATCTCTCTATGTTGGACACCTCTCTAAGTTGAACATATTTTGAAGGAACCAAACATGTCCAACATAGAGAGGTTTCACTGTATAAATATAATAACTATAATATAACTATAGTGAGAATTATAATGAATCGAATTGAATCAGTTTATTAACTAAATATTAAAAATTAATGTAAATATTTAAATATTTTTTATATGAAAAGATAACTTTGATTCTGAAACAAGATTCCAAAATTCCAACAGAGTTGTAGATGCCTTCTGATGCTTTTACAAGACTTGATTTTCTTGAATTTCTAATAATTTTATTTCTACAGCTGCCATTTCAAGAAGTATCAACTGATAAATTGGAAGATTATTTAAAACAGTTATGCTATTATCATATACTCTTCACTTTTTCTTAAATATAGTCAATAACAGTTCAAAAGCTCATTAAAGTGAAAAAGAAATTTTTATTACCGTAGAACTTTCGGCTTTAGTAAGCCATCTTCAGCGGTTGATTTTAACAAAAAGAATAAACCATTAGAATCATTTATTCTTTCTAATGGTTTATTCTTTTTGTTAAAATCAACCGCTGAAGATGGCTTACTAAAGCCGAAAGTTCTACAGTAATAAAAAATTTCTTTTTCACTTTAATGAGCTTTGTGACTGGTTATTGACTAATGGAAGATTATTGTTATGAGAGTTGCTTTTAACAAATATTTTATATGATTTGATTCTGAATATTTTGTTTTTTCATATCTTATTAAATAGGTTTATTTTTTTATATTTGTGATATGCTTGATGGTCTAAAGTGTGGGGCCTGGGAAGATGCCCCACTTGCCTGAGCCTAAAGCATATATTTTTCATACTAACTATTCATAATACAAAGCTGCAATGAAGATACCAAAAAAATGTAATCTGGCCAAGTTGAATACACATGCTCTATATATATTTTATTACTTTGCAAAAGATATATAATATAATTTCAATTACTATAACAACACTGTCAAAAATTTGCTAAAAATGACAATTTTTATATTTAAAATTGTAAAATTTAATTGTTTTAATATTACAGATTTTGTAAATCGGGGAATGGTTATACTATTATACAGCCATTCCCAGACTTATAAAATCTCCAGTTGAGACTTGTGTAATATGCAACTTAAAAATTTTTCTACCTCTTGAAATGGCAGCTGTAGAAATAGAATTATTAGAAATTCAAGAAAATCAAGTCTTGAAAAAGCATCAGAAGGCACCTACAACTCTGTTGGAATTTTGGAATCTTGTTTCAGAATCAAAGTATACCTTAACACAAGAAAAGCATATTGCTGATGTATTTCAGTTTTCAATACAATTTATTATTCGTCTATGAAATTTATTAAATCAAAGCACTGTTTACAACTAATGAATCAATATCTTATGGAGCTTCCTACTGTCCTAACAAACTACAATGCTTTTTCCAGGACCTATTAGTTAGACCGAGTGACCAGCTAATTTTACTAAATGCCAGCTAAAATTTAAGTGATTAGCATGGTACCATATGGTACTGCCCAATGATCTCTAATGATATTAAATTGAACATACAGTGAAATTTTATAATGTGCATGGAAACTACAAGATTTTTAATTTTAAAAAATATTTCAGCAACTGAAAACGTTTAGGACCCACCATCAAAAGGGTGTATTTTCACTGATTACACAAAAAAAAAGATTTGTAAAAGCTGCATTAATAAAATTGGGATTTAATTTTTTTATAGTTCTTTTATTGTTCCATAGCCTTGACATATATAGATGGTGGAAACAGATCTGCACAAGCACGATCTTCGCCCACGATACGTAATCCCTTTTTTTTTGAGATTTACGACGTTGGGAACGAAGTTTCGCGCTGGGCAGTGCAACTTGGCAAATGCTTTCTTTTCAATCTTAACGTTCTTCCTCCCGTTTACAGTTTCTTTGTTCGATGTTTTTAACTTTCTCTTTTTACAATTTCTTTGTTTGATATATTAAATTTTTCTTATATATCGCGAAATATAATTCGTATTTCCGTGATCCTCACACCCACCATCAAAAGGGTGTGTTTTCACTGATTACACAAAAAAAAAACGATTTGTAAAAGCTGCATTAATAAAATTGGGACTGAATTTTTTTATAGTTCTTTTATTGTTCCATAGCCTTGACATATATAGATGGTGGAAACAGAATGATGTCCGAATTTGAGATATCATCATTATGGCCTTAATATTCTGGTTAAATCTAAATTAAAATTGAACACAAAAAATCAAATGGGTTCCAAATGTTTTAGTTAATAAATTATATGGCAAAATGTTTTTGTTCAAATTCAGGACAATGTTCATGATGTCATCTTGCTAAAATGACATAATATTGATAAATGATCTTACAATTTTATATTTTCATCAATAAACAAGAGTATGTTTTTGGATTCATTTCCCGTTTTATTTACAAGATCCCATGATGTCATCTTGCTAAAATGACATCATGAAATGATGTCACTTTAGCATGTCAATAACATCATTGTGACATAATATTGATAAATGATCTTGCAATTTTATATTTTCATCAATAAACAAGAGTATGTTTTTGGATTCATTTCCCTTTTTATTTTTATATGTCAATTGTCTTTTTCTCATAACATAATGTTAGGTTATTCATTTTTCCTCATCTATCACAATAAAGCCAAGAAATAGCTCTAGTTGCAAATTTGCGAATTAGAATGAATGACAATGTTATCAATTACAAACTATGCCTAACAGTTAGCGACTCTGCAAATTCCAGAGTTCGGCCTGAGCTCAGGTCTTTAACTATCGCGAATTAAAATGAATGACAATGTTATCAATTACAAACTATGCCTAACACTTAGCGACTCTGCAAATTCCAGAGTTCGGCCTGAGCTCAGGTCTTTAACTAATTCTAACTTAAATATAATTAACTACAAAACAATCTAACACAATGTAACGTCTAACTGAAGAACAAGACCGGAAATCGGAACTTACAACTAAAAGTACCGATTAAGTGTTAGAATTAGAACGAACAAACAATGTTAGAAACTTATACTAATAATTGGAATAAATCCTCAAATAAATTAAATAACAAAAAAATATAAATTTATTAGACTTGAAACACTTACAAAAGTGTTAATAAATTGCTTTATTGAAACTATAATAAAGCAACAATCAATTAATCAACAAATCTCGTTTAATTCAATGCAAATATTAACAATCAATTATTCACAAAAAAAACTAACCTTAAATACTACTTAAATCTACTACATCCACCTCCGATACAAACTTCAAATAATCGTCGATCTTTACAAGAACCTCAACTGTCACTTTCACCAATTTTACGTCAAGCCAACACCTCAAAAACTTGTTGATTGCGTCGTTATTTTAAACGGGTGACTTACAATCCCGCACTTTGCTCATTTGCATACTTATACGTAAGGGTTCAAAGTTATTAGTTTACAGATTAATTCATTCATGTCATTATCTTTACAATTAATTTATGTTTTAAAGTTATTAACTTAGAGTAATTCATTCATGTCGTCCTCTTTACAATTAATTTATCTTCCAAACAATACTTTGATAGGGATCATTCTTACATTTCCATATCGGAGCAGTGGTAATATTATTTAGATAAGATGACGTCATTAACCAGGATAGCTCTTCCGGAGGACGAATTTTACGTCAAGCCAACACCTCAAAAACTTGTTGATTGCGTCGTTCTTTTATACGGGTTACTTACAATCCCGCACTTCGCTCATTTGCATACTTATACGTAACAAGTTTAAAGTTATTAGCTTACAGGTAATTCATTTGTGTCATCCTCTTTCAATTAATTTATTTGAACAATACTTTGATAGGGATCATTCTTACATTTGCATATCGGGCAAGTGGTATTATTATTTAGATAAGATGACGTCATTAACCGTGATAGCTCTTCCGGAGGACGGTTTCGATTCCGTATCACATGATTGTTAACGACGGAGACAGAGAATGTGGGAAGTAAATTAACTTTTAAACTAAAATATAATACATTAGAATATAAGAAAATAACGCTAAATAATAGAGTGCATAATGAAATAAAAATAGGACAGGTCAAAGTTAACTTCCTCACAGAGTCGTAATAGATTTTTAAAAAAATGTAGATGTTTATTTATTGTTGACGATTAATATGAATATCTCACTTGAGATATTGCAAGTGGCATCCACTTGACTATCTCAAGCGGCATCCACTTTCCAAGATTAGTTACCTTAACTCCTGTAAGTAAGAATATATGATTCCATGAGATGATTTGAGTTTTTCCGCAATCTAATCTATCATTTGTTTTGACTCACAAGACTAGTGAGTGCTTTGTGCCAAACTTAACAGGATATCCAGAATGAAGCTTCTTCTGTCTGCTCTTTGTCTTCCTTTGAATCTTTGAAACCATTTCTAAGTAGTCCTTACATTGATAACATTATGAACTGCACTTTATTTTTTACTGCACTTGTAATTTCATCACCCAAGAACAAAAAGTATAAATATTTATACTGATCACTTTTTTTATAATTTTTTACTGCACTTGTTGTAATTTCATCACCCAAGAACAAAAAGTATAAATATTTATACTGATCATTATTTTTAATTTTTTTTATTTTTATTCATGTTCCCTTTGCATAAAATAATCTCAGAAAAATATTCACATTTTAATTAGTCAAGAAATGATTCATAATTTTAATCTTAATAACTTACAAAATTTCATAATTTTAATCTTAATAAATTAAAAAATATTTACACAAACTTATGAACTGACATGATAAATTCAACTTGTGCAAAATTTTATTTCTGCAAATTCTACAAGAACATAAGTACTACATAAGCTGGAATGTATCTGTATATATAAAACTTATGTTTTTTAGCATTGTATTAAGTATTCATCATTTTTCTATAGTAATTTATATTATATTTCAGGATCTACTCCATTAGATTTATTCAAATTTTTTGTGGAAGATCTTAAAGCCCGTTTTCATGATGAAAAAAGAATTATCAAAGAAATATTAAAAGTAAATTAAAATATATTATTATATAAGCACTGTTTTGAGTTTTTAAAATTTTTCATAAAAAAATTTTATTTAGGAAAGAAATTTCAGTGTTGATATAAAAACAACTTTTGAAGAATTTGCCACAGTTGTAAGTGAAGATAAGCGATCTGGTACACTTGATGGTGGAAACGTAAAATTAACATTTAATAGTGTAAGCAATAACTTGAATTAGAAAATATAAACATAGTGAAGTTATTTTAAATATATATATTAAATTGTCTCATATTTTAGTTACTTGAAAAAGCTGAAGCAAGAGAAAAAGAGAGACTCAAAGAAGAAGCAAGAAAGGTATAAATTTTTGCAAATTAAAGCATAAATTTAAACTTTATTAATTAATAATAATATGATTTTCTAAATTATTAAACTGATATTTAAATATTTTCAGAATTAAGTTTAAATTTATGCTTTAATTAATAATAATATGATTTTCTAAATTATTAAACTGATATTTAAATATTTTCAGAAAAATGTAAGAATAAAAGTAAATATTTTAAGTTTATTTATTTATTTAATTATTTAAATAACTCTGCTTATAATCAGATTATTTCAAAATTCAATAAATGATAACACTTAATAGCAGTTTTAACTTATAAATGCTTATAAGTTAAAACTGCTATTAAGTGCTATATTTTATTGAATTAATTTATTTGTTTTTATGGTGTTTTTTTAATTTTATAAAATAAAAAAGAAAGTAACATATTAACATTTTCATCACACAGATCCTGAAATTAATATCACTGTATTAATACTTAACTTTATTGAAACATTTTTAATAATTAGGTATATTGTAAAATTTTTGTTATTTTTCAAGAAATCCAATTGAAATTTTCAAGATATCTTCCTTTTATCATGGTTTTTATTATTTGTGTAAAAAAAATTCAAATTTTGCCAACACTAGCCTGGCAAAAGAATTTAAATTCTCTTTACTTTTGTTTTCCTTTTATAAAATTATTAATTTTGACTAATTTTTTTTTTTCATTTGACACTGCTCTGTCTTTTACACTAATATTTAACCCTTTGAGGACAGGAAATATCCAATTGAAATTTTCAAGATATCTTCCATTTATCATGGTTTTTATTATTTGTGTAAAAAAATTTCAAATTTAGCCAACAGCAAAAGAATTTAAATTCTCTTTACTTTTGTTTTCCTTTTATAAAATCATTAATTTTGATTAATTTTTTTTTTCATTTTAATTAAAAGAAATTGATGATTTGATAATTTCTTTTCAATTTACTGAATTTCCGCATCCACCATTTTCTTAACCAATAGTCCTTTATTTTTCATTTGACACTGCTCTGTCTTTTACACTAATATTTAACCCTTTGAGGACAGGAAAGTTATTTTTATGAAAGTTACAATTTATTATGAAAATACTATTACACTTGTAACATGAAATACAAAAGACCATTTCAACAAAACTACAAAATTTTGTCAAAATGGTCCTGTTTGTTAACCTTTTTGGTTCAGATGGTTTCATATGGAAACCACCTGAGCAATTTTATAAAATAAAAAGAAAGTAACATATTAACATTTTCATCACACAGATCCTGAAATTAATATCACTGTATTAATACTTAACTTTATTGAAACATTTTTAATAATTAGGTATATTGTAAAATTTTTGTTATTTTTCAAGAAATCCAATTGAAATTTTCAAGATATCTTCCTTTTATCATGGTTTTTATTATTTGTGTAAAAAAAATTCAAATTTTGCCAACACTAGCCTGGCAAAAGAATTTAAATTCTCTTTACTTTTGTTTTCCTTTTATAAAATTATTAATTTTGACTAATTTTTTTTTTTCATTTGACACTGCTCTGTCTTTTACACTAATATTTAACCCTTTGAGGACAGGAAAGTTATTTTTATGAAAGTTATAATTTATTATGATAATACTGTTACACTTGTAACATGAAACACAAAAGACCATTTCAACAAAACTACAAAATTTTGTCGAAATGGTCCTGTTTGTTAACCTTTTTGGTTCAGATGGTTTCATATGGAAACCACCTGAGCCAAAAAGATTAAAAAATAGAAGGCTAATGTTCAGTGCACAATCAGAAAAAAACATTATACCATCTCTGTTTTGTTTTCTAAGCTTAAGATATAGCTATTTTGTACTAAAAATTTCTTTTTAATTCATACAATAACATCTAATTACTATGTATATAATATATATTTATAATATTTTTACATATGTTTTAACTTTTAAATCATTTATTATCAATCTTCTATCCTAACATACAAAGTTTAAACTTTGATCTTAAAATTATAGAAATCAATGTCAAGCATTATATGGCAAAGGGGTTGTAAAAGTTGATAAAAACATAGACATTTTACAAAAAATTGCTTAAATAATTTTTAAGTTTTATATTTTTACATAAACAATTCAAAAATCGTCATATTTTTATTTAAAAATTTATATATAATATTTCCAAAATATTAAATAAAAATCACATATTTGAATACAACTCTAACAAAAGTGATGAATTATGAATGAGTTTTTGAAGTTATTATCAATTAAATGTATAAAAATGCTAGTATTAATTAATATTTTTCCCTCCTAATTTGCATAATAATTAAAAAATTTTGAAGAATATATAACAAAATTCACTTATAACAACAGAACAACAGATGATCTTGTTAAACTACAGTAAAACTTTCAGAATAAATAATTGAACTAATGGGGTAATTTTATAATTTAATATAAACAAATAAGTATCAAATTACTAACAAAATAGTCTTGCAGTTGAGCTGAAATAGATGCAAGATTAAAATTTTGCTGATGTAATATGAAAATATTAATTTACCATTTGTGAAACAATGCACTAGAAAAATAATTTCTATAGAAGATTTTCTATATTTCATACTCTCTTTTATTTTTTAGAATCAAAGACAAAGCAGTTTCTTTTGAAATATATACTATATAAACAAAATAAACAGAAACTCTTGCTTTAAACATCTATAAGATCGTAAAAAAGCACTATAAGCAAGGTATTCAAAGATTTTTAATCATGAAATTTCATGATTAAAATTCTTTGAATACCTTGCTTATAGTGCTTTTTTATGATCTTATATACTATATTTTTCATATTTATCAATTTTCTTCTCAAGCCTTATAAATTCTTGGGCTAATTCTACACTTTCATATATTGTTTTGTAATTTCTATCTGGATGTACAAAAAGAATTATATTGGATGAATACATGATCACAGTGTACAACAAACCTATCTCCTTTCCAGTAACTCTTCCCAGTCCTATATAAAAATATAAAAAAGCTGTTTTTCAGTCATCATTTAAGCAGATATATTATGAATTGTAATATATGGAAACTGGAGCCAAAGAATTACAGCAGATCTTACCTTCAAAGAATTAGGTCTGAGTATAATCTAAACTTGATATAGTTAAAATATATTGAGAAATTTATGAGAATATCCAATTCATATTATCTGTACTGAATAATGGCATATTTATCATCATTAGCACATCTACACATGATAATACATGTATATTTTTGTAATTTTTATTTAATCTAATTAAATCTTTAATATATTAAACTACTATTCCATTATTCTTTCTTTTGTAACTGCTAAAATTTAAGTTTTTTTTAATATATATTATTTGTAATAACCATAATATCATATATATTTTTATATTGAAGATGGCTTTTTAGGAATGAAAGCATTTCCATAATAATAATAATAATGCTTTTACTGCTAATAGTGCTGTGCAGTATTGTTTAAAATAATTTAATTCTATATTCTTCTTTTATCTTTATACATTTTTTAATCTTAATGATCTGTCCTTTGAATATAAATTTTGTTGTTGAAAATTTTAATTATTTTCATTTTAAGATGCTGAATGCTAAAAAAAATACTGCATTTTTTTTTTTTTTTTTTACTTTCAGCTGTTTTAATTGTTTTTATTATTTAGATTTCAAGCATCAACTTTGGTATTCTCTATCCATTCAATACTTTTTTTGAATATCACAATAATAATAATAATTAAAAGAGAATGAAAGGTATTATGAGTTGAATTTCTGTTGAAGTAATTGTTGTAATAAGAGAATCAGTGTCTGTATAATTTGAATAGTCACTGCTATACTTCGATGATTGATAATTATCCTGTAATTGGCTTCAATGGACTGAGAGTCCCCATTTGACCACTCTTGATAATAAGATTGAATAATTTTTTTTTTTTTTTGAAAATTTGGAAAAATTAAAATTTTCCTGAATTGCTAAGTCCTTCCTGATGCATTTATTACATTTTGCAAAGCATTAAAATCAGCTGATAAAAAAACAGGCTGACAGTCTGCATGAAATCACTTACATTACAAAATAATGTAATTTTCATAATTAATAATTTCTAAAAATAGATCACCATTTCACGGCATGGCCATCACTTGTTTTGTACTATGTTTTGATGTGTAAACGAACTAAATTTGTGATTATATTTATTCAGAAACACTTTTATCTAATTTCCTTATTTATATATATTTTTTTATCTTACTTTAATATATTATTTATCTGACTCTAGATTTTTACTTAAGCTGTTTATTAAATTTTGAATAATGATTCTAAATTTAATAAACAACTTAAATAAAATTCAACATATTCCTTCATGTAGCTATCGCTTTCTTTTATTTATGCTAAAAAATTTCTTAAAAGGTTTCATAAAATTTCTGATAGAAGTTGTTTAATATGTAAATATATAATTACAAAATAAATATTAGAAGATAAATTAATTAATAATACTTGAAAAAATGATTGTTTTGTTCTAAACAGAAATGTACCCTTAAATTATAAATTCATTACATTATAAAGTAATTTATCTTTATTACAATTAATGATAAATTACTTTATCATTAATTATAATGAGAGATTGAATTTTTGAATCTGTTTATCATCATAATTTACATATTAATACATTGAATAACAAAATTCACAAAGCAATAAAAATTTGTTCTTGGTTGGAAATTGTTACAACATATATATAAAAACATTCCAGAAAATATGATAAAATTAGAATATGAGATTAAATTTGAATAATATGTAATTTAATAGCCATTGAAGTTTAAACCTGCTTTTGTGTTATTATTTATGTATTTTTACCAAATATAGCAGAAATATTCAAGAATTATAATTAATGAAATTTGTAATAAAAAGCAGAATAATTGTGTTTGCCAACAACCAAAAAGTTATAAACTACAGTTTTATCAAGTTTTAAGTAAAAAAGGTACATTTGAGAGCTAATATGAACTATAAAAATGTTCATTATAATATTTGATCAAAAAATTCTTGATTAAAATGATGTTAAAGGGATATGAGTTATAGCTAAATATTAATATACTTATAAATATTAATATTAAAATACCAATATAAAATTTAACCTTGCTTAAGTGCTGTAAAGTTTTATTATATGATATGAGTTATAGCATTATAACATATTTGAAAGTGATAATAGTAATGCAAACCAAATGTAGTTTTCTTTCTGATCAAAATGGATTTAGTTCTATTACATTAACTCCAATGTAAAAAAATATTCTTTCTTTTGTTATTTATAAGGTAACATATAGTTTATAATTCTTGAACCTGTGAACTTTTCTCTAGAACAAAATGAGTTATTCATAAGGCATTACTGACCTGAAAATCATATAAATATATATTATGATATTAGCTATAAAATGTTTTTGAATTTGAATAATGACAATGAAATTATATAGCTATAATTTATTTTGTCAAACATTTTTTTGAAATTTGTTTTGATAGTAAATTAACAAAATTTGTATCAAGAGCATTTTATAAACTAATATGAATAGTCAAGATGGATAACATTCAAAGTAAGTGAAAGTAGGTCATGATGCAATTGTAATTGAAATATGAAAAATATCATATTTATTTATAAATATTATTTTTATTCCATTAATTATATGATTCTAAAATATGTATATTCTATAATTATTACTTATCTCACCCATTTGTATACATGATGATCTGGTTTTCTAGAAATCTCATATAGATCAAATTCCCATAGAGAAGGTACACAAAATGATGGGTTATGTTCCATAAGAGTTAAATAAGTTGATATCTATGAAAATTTATATTAAAATTGTTTAATATTTTTACTTGTAATATTAATACAATTAATATGAACTTTATGATTTAACATATACTATACTGTCAGTATTGTTCCTTAAGCTAAGATTTTATTATAATTAAAACTTTTATATTAAAAAATGATTATCTAATTTTATTTATTTATTTATTATAGCAACGCCGATTAGAGAGTTCATTTCGTAATATGCTTCGTAATACTAGTCCCCAAATAGATTCCAATTCAGAATGGGATGAGGTAAATTATTTAATTAGTTTAATATTGTCTATTTATTTTTAATTATTAACAAATTATCATTAATAATAATTGGCTATTGTATTTTTATTTTCACTTTTATCATTTCTTTTTATATATACATTTTATTTCATGTAATGAAATTTGGCAACATTTGAAATTTCTGATTATTAAATGTGAAAACTCATTTTGAATCAGTTCCCTTTCTGATATTATTACTATTAGAAATAAATATTTGATTTATAATTTAAATTTTTATAATATTGGATTTATAATTATTATGTTTGAATAAGAAACTTTTTAAATTAAATTATCATATATAATAAAGGAATAAGCATGTGGAGTCCATGTTTCTGCACATGTGCTTTCCTCTAGACCAAACTTTGAAATTTTCTTCACATGAAATTGGCAACTAACAAACTATCGATTTACCTTTTCAGTTATTTAGATAATAATTATAAGTTTTATCTTAAAAAAATTATAATTTCTGAAATGAATAAAATATTATTTAAATTCTGAACTAAATATTTTTTAAATGCAACTTTTATGTAGCCTCGACACACCGAATGCAAACTGAAATTTGTTTTGCCTCAATGCGCCGAACGCAAACTGAACAGCCAACATTTTTCAATCAAAAAAGACAGAAATTGAAGTCAAATAACAAACGCCAGAAGTGTCGCTGTTACAATTATCTCTTGCTTTGAATATTTACTCGCGTCTTTTAGAAAACTAAATCCCAATCTCACTATAAATTTTGCTTTAAATTATCACAGTTTACTTCCTATTTATGTTTGCATACTCTTTTTGTTATTGACTCAAATTTGGCTTTTCCGATCGAAAAATGTTGGCTGTTCAGTTTGCATTTGGTGCGTCAAGGCTATACAAATGTTGCATTTAAATAATATTTAATTTATTTCAGAATTTAAATAAAAATTAAATATTTAGTTTATTTCAGAATTTAAATAATATTTTATTCATTTCAGAAATTATGATCAATAATATTTTATTCATTTCAGAAATTATAATTTTTCATTTTAAGATAAAAATTATAAGTATTTCTAAATAACTGAAAAAATAAATCAATAGTTTGTTAGTTGCCAATTTCATGTGAAGAAAATTTCAAAGTTTGGTCTGGAGAAAAAAGACGCAATTAAAGATTCGAAGAGAAGAGAAAATAATAGCGATGGAACTTCTGGCGCAGGAGTTTGCACATGCGCAGAAACATGGACTCCACACGCTTATTCCTTTTTTATATATGATACTTTCCCTGTAGAATACATTACTCTCTACTATTCAAAATAATTTTTTCAATTTATCTAATATTTTTTTTTCTATAAACAAAAATTGACATTTATTAATCGTTTGCATATAATAACCACATTAAAAAAGATATCATTGTATTTTAGGTAAATTTATATCTTCTTAAAATTTTCCTTTCAATGAGAGCAGCTTTTTTTACTTTCCAACAAATCTTTACAAATTTTTGAATATGTAAAGATTTGTTGGAAAGTAAAACTGTTTAAATGTTGTTTTGGAAATTCATGTATGTAACTGAAGAGGGCCAAAGAAAAGGGCCGAAATGCATATTAAAACAGCAGTGAATTTTTCATGTAAATAGTTTTAGCAATAGAATTTTAAGTTGTAATATAAACTATTGTTTTAGTAATTTTTTTGTGAACTGTAAAAATAAATTAATATTTTCTTAATGAAAAAGTAGTTTAATTCATTCCCTGGCACTTGTATAGCACTGAGAGCAGTACTGAATAAAAAATCTGTAATTTCAGTGAACAGATATGGAATGTTAGTATTCCAGTGAAACTGATCATATTAATCACTTTTATTTATTATTATATTTTAATAGTTTATTATTTTTTATTTCAGCTTATTTTAAATTACAGTCAGTGTCAAGGACAAATAATTCAGAGACTACTACTATTTGTGCAGGTCATAAACTAAAAACAAAAAATAATTTAATAAAGAAAAGCATTGTAGGAAGAAGAAATGAAAAAATCATAAGTGATGAACAAATAGCACATCAAAGAGAACTTGCAAGACAAAGAATGAGGCGTTACAGAGAACGGTTAAAGTCAAGAATTGTGAAAAAATAACAGTAGTAATATTTTTAGTGAATATTTAATTGAATGTAATCAAGAGAATTATTATATTATAAAAATTAAAAATAAATATTGTTTATATTACTAAACTCATATAAGAGAAAGTTGAGAAAAAGAAACTCAGCAAATTAAATATTAATATGTTTATGCTTTATAGATAAATCTTTCAGTATCTAGAATTAAAAAAAAAATTATCCTTAGAAAATAATAAATTAAGAAAAAAAGGTAATGCTTCCTGATTTGTAAATCCATTTTCATTCTTTCCAAATACTTACTGCCCAATAAATTTTTTTAATGGTTTATATTTTCATATATCTTGGGAAAAAAAATTTTTTTAAATATCTAAGAAGAATATTAATAGTATCTACTGGTAATTATAGCATTCTTTGGACAGGAAACATATCTTATTAAAATTATAAAAAAAATTGAAAAAATTTGATCATGTGTGTAGAAATTTTTTGATAATCTAATAAAAAATAATAATAATATGATTTTAAAATACTTGTATTTATTCAATAATAATTATTTAATGAATGTGTTTTAGAATGGAAATTCTAATTTTGTTTGGTTCTGAATTTGTAAGGCTGAGCCTTTTATAAAATGTTTGAAGTTTTTATAAAAAATAAAAATATTTATAAAGTAGTCTTGCTAGTAATTTTTTTGTAAATATACTTTGCTGAAGTAATAATAGTTTTACATATTAAAATTATAATTCTTTAATTAAAAATATATATCTAGAAATAAACAAGCAGCAAATATTTGACAAGAAAAATAAAATCCACAAAACATTTTCAGTCTCCAACAGACTGTCCTCAGCTATAATCAAAAATACAAACCACAATTCAAAAAACAGAATGTAATCAGATATAAAAATTAAATTATTTAAAATTACAATAAACTCTCTTATTTGCTAACTCAGTGTTTAAGAATTTTCTTATTTATGGTAAAATATATGTAGCTATTTTTCAGAATTTGAGTTGAAATGTACTTATTCACAGTTGCAACTTAATGCTTTAAGCATTTTTAGATTAGATCATTTTATCATTGAAATTCATCCTGTGCATTAAGTTCAATCAAAAAACACTCAAAGTACATTCACAAGTTAACATAAGTTTAATAGAGGTAACCTTCATATAACACAGTATGTAGGTTCCTAAAAATGCTGTTTTTGTGAAATTGTATTATATGAGACCTGGAACCAATACAAAAAAGGAGTTACATTCCAAAATAATTAAAAAATAATAGCTTTCTTTAATTTCATGGTAAGAAACTTAATTTTTATTAAGAATATTAATAACATGAAACATAAAGGAAAACTATGTACATTTTAGTATATATTTTATCTTTATATTATTTCTTATCTTTAAATTTCTTTTGGTATAACCTATGTACATTTCATTTCTATTTTTATCCTTATTATATATAGAAATTTTATAAACATTTGCTTTCCTTTCATGTTTGATTCTTGGCTTAACTATTTTCTAATTAATTAGAAATGATTTGTTCTGGTATAAAATTCTTCCATCTCTGCATATTTACTATCTCTTGTTACATTTTTAACAAGCATGCAGAAAGGTAGGCTATAGTATTGTTGTGCTGTGTTGGTAGTTTTTTTGGGTTTATTGCATTCTTTAGTTTTCTGAATATAGATAGCATATTTCTGTGTGAAAAGCCATATTTGATATTATCATTAACAATGTGTTTTGATGCTGTATAGCAATCATGTATTACTATACAGCATCAAATTCTTCAAAAAGGAGTTCTTTTTGAGATGCTAAGTTATGTTTATCATATTATTATTTTATAACATTAGAACCAATGAGAATTAGATTCTTATGTATAGGATGGAATTTTGATCCCATCTAGAGCAGATACCAGTTCATCTATGTCAGGAGTCAGCAAACTTTTGAGATGGAAGAAACAAAACTGTCCCTCACAACAATTTAAAAACTATTCAAGAGCCATAATTATATTTTCATAAATAAGGAAAATTTAAAGTAATATTATAACTTGTTATAATATTAATTATATCTTTATTAAATGAAGAAAAAATTACAAAAAAAACACAAAAAGTTGCTCTCATTAGTTTTAAACAGTGTGAGCCAGGAGCTTGCATTTCCTTAAAAAGTTTCTATACATTCAGTTTATATCTAGAAGTTTTTAATTTAAGGCATGATTCCAAGTTAACATCAGTAATTTGGCTCCTCAATTTACATTTAATGAAATTCACATTCGAAAATGATTGCTCACATGAATACGTAGACCTGAAGATTCTTTAAAAATTTTATAAATGAAAACTATGATAGTTTTATTTTCATTTTCAATTTTACAATTTTTCAATGTGTTTGATTTCTGCCTCTAGATTAGTGTAATTGGATGAATATGTGAATGTTCTTTTAAATAAAGCTTTGTACAGAGCTATTTTATATTTTTAGGGGACAACAGATCATGCTGTTACATATATTACATTATAGGTGTCTTTGCAATAAACTACCCTAATATAGATTAGTCTGCATTTTCTATAGTAATTTTGAGGTCAAGAAAATGGATTACTTTTGATTTCATTTGGTCCAATTCTAGTTGAATAGTCCAAAAATGTTTTTAGTGTATTAATATAATATTAAACTTATGTTAACCTGTGAATGTGCTTTTGGTTTTTTGTGATTGAACTGCATACACATGATGAATTTCAATAATTTATGAACCACTAAGCCAGTAAAAAATTTTTGAAACTTTCCAGTAAGTTTATTAAACTTTCTGAGAAACTTGAATTCCCAAGAATGTCTTTAAAAGGGATTAAGCTACCTATAAGAGACAAGAAGTTTTTGAATTAGACAAAAAATAAATATTTGAAACTTACCATCTCTGAAACTAAATGAAATCTTTATTCTACAAAATATCACAAATCAGTCAGACAGATTTTGAATATCTAAATCAGCATAAGAAAAATATTGTCACTGCCATCTTTGAAGATAGAAGTAGAAGTTTAAGAGCCACACTATTTATGAACTACATAAAGAAAATGAAATGGATCTTCTCAAAACATCTAAATAAGAAAAATAACTCACTGATTCAGATAGATCAGGGGTCGGCAAACTGTGGGCCATGAACCACATGCGACTCTTTGGGTACATACATGTGGCTCTGAAGTAAAATTGAAAATGAAAATAAAACTATCATAGTTTTCATTTATAAAATTTTTAAAGAATCTTTGGGTCTACGTATTCATGTGAGCAATCATTTTCGAATGTGAATTTCATTAAATGTAAATTGAGGAGCCAAATTACTGATGCTAACTTGGAATCATGCCTTAAATTAAAAATTTCTAGCTATAAACTGAATGTACAGAAATTTTTTAATGAAATGCAAGCTCATGGCTCACACTGATTAAAACTAATGAGAGCAACTTTTTGTGTTTTTTTTGTAATTTTTTCTTCATTTAATAAAGATATAATTAATATTATAACAAGTTATAATATTACTTTAAATTTTCCTTATTTATGAAAATATAATTATGGCTCTTGAATAGTTTTAAATTGTTGTGAGGGACAGTTTTATTTCTTCCATCTCAAAAGTTTGCTGACCCTTGACATAGATGAACTGGTATATGCCCTAGATGTGATCAAAATTCCATCCTATACATAAGAATCTAATTCTCATTGGTTCTAAATAGATGAACTGGTATCTGCCCTAGATGTGATCAAAATTCCATCCTATACATAAGAATCTAATTCTCATTGGTTCTAATGTTATAAAATAATAATATGATAAACATAACTTAGCATCTCAAAAAGAACTCCTTTTTGAAGAATTTGATGCTGTATAGAATGAGCACATAAGATGGAAAATAGTCAAATCTATAATAAATAATACAAAATTAAACAGTGAAGATAGAATTTGATTGCAATCTAATTGATCAAGGAACAGATGAATCAGTTATTCATCACATACATAAGAGATGACAAGACTAATAAAATTTTTTTTAAAAACTCATAATTACAACAACCTCTAAATAACTTCATAGAAGAAGACAAATTAAAAATGTTAGCTGAAGATACAACTGATAAATTAATGAAGTTGTAAAATTCTCTCACATAAAAAACTTTCTCCATTTTTGAGCAACTTTGTTGTGTATTCACCATCTTGTCCTAGACTTTTTGGATTAGTCAAATTACATAAAAATTTATATAAATTAAGAAGCATAGTAGCAAAACACACAAGTAACATTTATTTGTTGGGAAAATAGTTAGCCAGTTTGTGTAATCAATATCTGAAATATTATTATTAATCTGTCTCCTCAATGGAAGAACTTTTAGAAAAATTTTTGAGAATGGTCCATTACCTGATGAAGTTATGGCCATTTATGACTTTAAAAGTATGGATCTTCCATAGAATTGAAACCTCCAAGTGATGCACTCTACACATTTTTAATTACAAATATTGTAAACAAATAATTACAAATACTTTCTCTGCACTGAGCCTAAGGTTATAAGTGAGTTATGCCATTTGATTTATCACAATTCATATTTCTACTTGAACAAATCATATTATGAACAAGGCCAAAGAATATCCACAGGTAGTCCTGTGGCTGGGGTCATATCAGAATTAGTAATCCACTTACAAGAAACAAATCCTTTACTTAATGACTCAATTTCATCTATATTCGAGATACATAGACTATATTATAATATTATAAGGAGATGCATCTCATAATAATAAACTTATAATAGCATTGTCTAACCAGTCCAGTGGATTATCTCTAGAATTGGACCAAATAAACTCAAAAGTTCATTTTCTTGATTTTAAAATTACTATAGAAAATACAGACTAATCTATATTAGTTTACTGCAAAGATACCTATAATGTAATATATGTAACAGCATGATCTATTGTCCCCTAAAAATACAAAATAGGTCTGTACAAAGCTTTATTTAAAAGAACATTCACATATTCATCCAATTACACTAATCTAGAGGCAGAAATCAAACACATTAAAATATGCTATCTATATTCAGAAAGCTAAAGAATGCAATAAATCCAAAAAAGCCTACCAACACAGCACAACAATACTATAGCCTACCTTTCTGTATCCTTATTAAGAATGTAACAAGAAATAGTAAATATGCAGAGATGGAAAAATTTTATATCAGAACAAAACTGTTTTCTAAATTAATTAGAAACGATAAGCCAAGAATCGAACATGAAAGGGAATCAAATGTTTATAAAATTTCTATATACATGTAGGCCTCGATTAGTGCGAATAATGGGTCCCACGAATTTCTCGCACTATTCGAAGTATTAACTATATGTAAATATGATAATTGGTTCTTGCTTTGTGAGATTCCAGCCATTAGCCAAACTCACGATGAATAACCATAATACTAACTGTTTAAGAAATATTTATTTTTATATTTTGCATCAGTGTTCATCATCTAATTTAATAACTTACCAGGAATTGTCTCTCGTACCATCATCAAACCAACTGCCAAATCAAAACCAAAATAGGGAATCGAAAGTGGAAATTGAGTACCGCTTTTATGTCGCTCAATCACATCCATTTTTTGCTGTGGCGTAATCAGTAACTTCTACTTTTTTTGTTTCCTGTTTTATCATCAAAAGTGTTCTTCATTTTATCCATCTTATTTTTTTTATTTCCTGTTTTATCGTCAAAAGTGTTCTTCCTTTTATCCATGTTCTAGCGTAATCACTAACCTCTTCTTTTTTGTTTCCTGTTTTATCATCAAAAGTGTTCTTCCTTTTATCATTCAATATTTTTTAAAAGAGAAAATTCTGTACTATACTGTATATACATGATAACAAAGCTGAATAATAGTAAGGCTTTTTTGCATTAGCTATTTAGCATATCTTTCTGTGTTTAACCCCTTCAAAGTCAAGTGACTGTACTTGGACTGCTCCTCGTCCTACATGATAACAAAGCTGAATAATAGTAATGCTAAATAGCTAATGCAAAAAAGCCTATCTTTCTGTGTTTAACCCCTTCAAAGTCAAGTGACTGTACTTGGACTGCTCCTCGTCCAGTTTTACTAACCAAAAATTAACTTTAATTTGTTAATTGACATCATAAAATGGGATGGACCTTTGTTAGTAAGACTGATCTATGCTTACAACTTGCATTAATTGAAAATTTGCTCACACTAACTGAAAAATGGTATCATTTTTATAAGTCACACTAATCGAATATTACATTATTTGAACTCACACTAATTGAGGCCTACCTGTATAATGAGGATAAAAATAGAAATGAAATGTACAGCTCCGGCCAAAATGTTTGTCACTTTCAACAAGGCGCTGGAAACCGGAAATCATGATCGGCTACAGTTTCCAATCCACATACCGTGCTGCCTACATTGAGTGCGTTAGACGTGTCCCACACGCATTCAATGTAGGGGAGGTGGGTTACGCAAAGCATGGGAGGTAAATTGGCAAGACTGATCGCTCTAAAGTATTATCACTCGCAGCATTACTTTTTTATAATAAGGTAACAGATGGTTTGAAACCAAACGTAATTATTAAGAAAGTAATATTTGAAAACAGTTTAAATACAAGTATATCATTACAAATGTTTTAGTTATTTTGTATAAAAAAGAAATATGATAATTTATAACTGTAATAATTGGAAAGATGATCATTTCTCGCGAAATTCAAACACACACACAATTATGTCCCTGCTACTTAAGTGTCAGTTTGACAAACATTCATAATTTTTCCTTTCGAATAAGGGAGTCTCCAATATTGTTGTCTAGCGTTCAATACGTTGGAGGATTTCAAAGATTAAAAAATCTGATTATTATTAATCAATAATATTTATATCATTCAATCAATAATCATTTTAAACATTTTATTATGTCGAAATTTTACCCGTATTGACCATTACAAAACTTGATATTTGTGTTTTTAATTAATTACAACGGTTTGCTAGTGCCACCCGGAGCATTTGAATAGTTAACAGGTCGCCCGATTCATATCTGTATTGGTTAAGTGGGCCGAACCCGTCCCTAGCTATTGCTAAGTGTCTCTTCTATACGTCCTACAATTTCCAATGGATTCGTAAAGACAGATCCGCAAAAAATGTAGGATGAAATATACTGATGCTAAGCAGCCCGCAATGCTGCCTTCTGGCTGCTTAACGAACTCGTGCAGGAAATCCCAATAAAGACAGGTTATTAAATTGTTGATGAAGTTCTTGAAGCAAACATGTAAAATAAACTTATATTGAGTGAGTATGCGGTATATATGGATGACATCCCTCCTTGCATAGTCCCTGACGAGAGAGGGACGCGTTGCGTGCGTAATAACTTTTAATGTTTTCTGGGATACAACAGGAAGAAACTGAACGATGGCATTTCATTCCACTTACAGTATAATACATAGATATTTGGTGCGATGGGACATGCGTAGTGAAAACTTTGGAAAGTTGAACATGCGTATTTGGATATTATTGTTAGTTTGACAGATGAACTACATTTATTAAATAAATTTGAGATTTTAAACTAAATTTTATTTATTTTTATTATTTAATGATGTAATTTGAATCAAAACTTTAAACAATAACAACAATAAAATTTATATAAGAAGAAAAATTCACATTATCTAAAGGTTTAAATGGCATTGTTTTAAATGCTAACAAATATTTGGTTGGAGAATAAAACAACTAAATTTCTCAATTCTAGTAGAATGAATAATCATTATTGAGATTAAGAAAAAAAACAAACTTTTTGTTTGTGTTATAATTTTATTCTTTTTCGAACAGTTCACTAATAATATATATACAATATATAAAGATAAAATGAATATGCAGTGCAACGGAAGCCACCAGAATTGACATGTCTTCTCTATACGTCGACATTATTCGATAGGTAAACAAATGATCGAAAAATGTAAACAGATGTTCTAAAAATATTAATTGGCTGTGAAAACAACGTCGTTTGACAACCTTCTCGAAGATCGCATCCAGCGAAGTCTTATGAAATGGTCACGTGACTAGAGAAATCGCAACTGACGTCAGATCGCAGTCGATGCATATCGACTAGTTTGCGGCCGGCCTTAAGTAGACACACACACTTGCCAGGCACGACGATAGATAACTGATTCTCATCACGCTAGTGTTGCCGAATACAGTATTGTTATGTATTATTTATCAATTATGATATTTACTTATAATTTTACTAAAGAATGGATACAGGGTAATTCAAAAAAACGGGAAATTTTGAAAGTTGTGTTGGCAACACTGAATCACGTACGCCAGCCTGTCAACGACACCCTGCCATTTAGTTATCATGCAGGGGGATCCATCCATAGAGTGCGCGGCCAAAAAAATTTATGAGTCCTTCCCGCATGATGTAGCCCTGGGAGCAAAAATTTAGTCATTGTTTTGCATGAAAAATTATCACTTCCACCTATCGCACATAGTTTTTTATTATCTATTACGAAAGCCATAATATTAGTCCGCCATTCGTTTTCTATGAAAACTTTAATATTCATTTTAAACATGTCACAGTTCTCTTGCCGCTATCATAACCCTACCCCTCGTTGCTAGCGAACTACATAATGGACGATCCCTCCGCCAGCACATTAGTGCCTACATTACCGAGGAAACTAATGCATGCTGAAGCAGAGTATTGTAAGGAAGCCGAACGTATCCGGTGAGGTGACAAACATTTTGGCCGGAGCTGTACATTGGTTATACCAAGAAATTTTAAAGATAAGAAAAGGTGAACACCAAAGAGATATCAGAAATGGGAAACTAACAATGGCTGTCAGTAGAAAAGCATATGAAAATAATAATTTGATCGACTGGGATAATGCACAAATTTGCAAACTGTGAAAAAAGGTGTGTGTGTGTGTGTGTGTGTGGACTTTTTAGCAGTGTTATTACAAATAGAAAAACGGAAATTTCATTATACAATTACAAATTCCCAAGACTTGTAAAATGTCTCTACTGCTTGGCTATGGACATTTTAAAGCATAGGATAAATGTTAGTAAACCTATTATTTTATAGATAGTACTATTTTATAATCACATTTCTTTGTAATAGTTATTCTTTCAATTTTATCAATTGTCATCAAACATTTATCATATAATTTTTAATAATTTTATTTAATATTCTTTTATTTTTATTCATGTTTACATTTTATATATAGGTATCCCTCCTATAACATGGTAGATAGGTTCCTGAAAATCACCATATTGTGTGAAACCATGTTATATGAGACCTGAAGTCAATACAAAAAGGAGAGTTACATTCCAAAACCAATTCAAAACAAATAAGTTTTAATTTCATGTAAGAAACTTAATGTTTATTAAGAATATTAATAACATGAAATATAAAAAAGAAAAAATATATATGTAAGACCCTAAAAAAAAAATATGTACAAAACAGAAGGAAAAAAAATGTATACAGCCTATATAACATTCATATAATAATTATATCTTCCTTATCAGTGTTTTGTTAAAATGAGAACATTTTTTTTTCTTTAATAATAATAATTTCACTTTCTGAACATTTTTATGCATTTAAAGTTTGTGTATCTTCTGTTTTCTTTACAAAATCTGTAATCTAACCTGCTACGATCCGCTAGAAAACAATCATTCCTTAACATATATACGTAAAAAAATTTATGAATAAAAAGTTTTTTCTCTTTCACATTCTTTTATTGAAGAATAAAAACTTATTTTTTATCCAAGCACTGAATGTTTGGAACACAAAATACTCAATGGTCGACAGTTAACTCAATTTCAAATCAAAATCAAAAATAGACTGCATATCGTCCCTTTCATGTCAAACTAGCGAAATTGCATTTATGACTAATTTTAGCAAAGTATTTCTTAATTTTGTGTGTGTATTGTGTGTCCTTAGTATGGATTTACAAAAATTAATGAAAATGTTTTGTGTTGTAGGAGAGATGAATGCAATTTTCTAAATGTGTTAAATAAGAACCTGTTGTAGAAGTACTGTGTTATATGAGAGTTTCCACAATTTTCAAATCATGTTAGAGTGAAACAGTGTTGTAGGAAGCCATGTTATAGGAGGGATACCTGTATTTATATTTATAATTTGTGCATTTAAAAATATTATAAATTCAAATTGTCTAAAATTATTCTATTTAGTTTAACTGAAAATGGTCCAATTGTGAGGAAGTTAACTTGGACCTGTCCTATTTTATTTTATTATGCACTCTATTATTTATTTATCGTTATTTTCCTATATGCTAACGTATTATATTTTAGTTTAAAAGTTAACTTACTTCCACCTTCTCCGTCGTAGTTGGCAATCACGTGATACGGAGTCGGAACCCGTATCCGGAAGAGCTATCCCGGTTAATGATGTCATCTTATCTACATAAATTTTACCACTGAAACTGATATGTGAAAATAAGAATGATCCATATCGGTGTTTTGTTCGATATATAAATTAATTGTAAAGATAATGACATGAATGAATTACTCTGTAAACTAATAACTTTGAACTTGTTACATATAAGTATGTAAATGAGTGAGTGCGGAAGTGTTCATCACTTGACTATAAAAGAACGATGCAATCGACAAGTTTTTTGAGGTACTATTTGATAACGAGAGATGCTGAATTTCCAGACGTAGAATTGGTGAAAGTGACATTTGAGTTCTTGTTTGAAGTTGTATCGGTAGTGGAGGTATCAGATCTAAGTAATATTTAAGGTTCCTTTTTGTGAATAATTGAATTTTGGATATTTGAATTGAATTAAACAAGCTACGTTGATTAACTGCTTGTTGCTTTATTATAGTTTCAATAAAGCATTTATAACACTTTTTTTGAAAGTGTTTTTGAGTCTAATATATTTATATTTTCTTATTATCTAACTTTGTTGAGTCTAATAAATTTATATTTTTTTGTCATTTAACTTGTTTGAATGAGTCTAATAAATTTTACATTTTTTGTTATCTAACTTGTTTGAGAATTGGAGTCTAATAAATTTATAATTTTTTATTATTTAACTTGTTTTGAGAATTTAGTCTAATCTTTATATATAAAAATGCCATGTCACGATATTTGTTTTCGCTAATCTCCGAAACCACTCAACCGATTTCAATAAAATTTTGTAAACGTGTATTGTTTGGTCCAACTTAAAATATAGGATAGTTTTTATTTCGGTAAGTGATATTTTTTAAGGATTTTTATATATTTTGAAATCTATTGATATTCATTTTTGAAAATAAGTATCAATAGATTGTGCTAAGTGTCAAAGTAAGGGGCAACAGATAATTTACCTGCATTACTATTATTGGATTTTTACAGAATTACTTAGCTAAAACAATTATTACTGATTATGATACAGGATACTGTTCAGTATCAATTTATGTTCAATCAGTAACTTTATATCATACCTTTTCATTGGATGTTTTATTTTAAAGGAAATTTTATGTTGAATTTGCAGGTAAGTTAAGCCTGTTCTATATCCATAATTACGATAGTGATATATTACATATCTAAAATGAAATTTGTTTATATTTTATCACACAAAGAAATTACAACTATTCATCAAACTACTATATGTTTATCCAATATTATGTAATAATAATAAGTAATATTTAAAATCACACAAAAACCTGTAATATATACAAATCTTTTATTTGTTGCAATTTTAAATGAAATTAAGCCATGTTGCATTATTTCAAACGTATTTTGAATTTCTTCCCCTTCGAAATTTTTCGTTGCATTATGCATGATTATTATAACATATATGTGATTGTTATTTGTTTTTAAAATATTGATAGTAATGAAGACAAACTTCATGTCATTACGAGCCACATCTCAAATATTTAAGAGCAGCAATCAATTTCTTTCTGGATCAATGAGAGCCCATCAGTTTTTTCGGATAGGATTTTCAAAGCTGATCGGAGAAACAATTTGGATTGGCCAGACCTATTTGTAAATACTAATTGTTTTTCCCATGGCCAATTGTATGTGTCTTTCCAAGAATCGAAGAAGCAAAAAAGTTTGAAACATTAGAAGATCGAACAAATCAACAGAATTCTAATAGAGAAAGAAAGATAAAGAAGTGAAAAGACACGTTTCAAATAGAAAACATATCTATACGGGAAAAATTTTCAGAATATATTGAAGAAAATCCTGAAAGTAATCTAAAAGGTTATAATTTAAGAGAAAGTAACTTAAGTACTACACATGAACTGCCCGAGCAACGCCGGGCATGGGTATGCTAGTAAATTTATATTTTCTTATTAGATAACTTAAGTACTACACCATGAACTGCCCGAGCAATGCCGGGCATGGGTATGCTAGTAAATTTATATTTTCTTATTATCTAACTTGTTTGAGAATTTCTTAAGTTATTTATGTAAGTTCTAACATCGTTTTTTTTTGTTGTTCGAGATCGGAAGAGCGAATTTTCTTATTATCTAACTTGTTTGAGAATTTCTTTAATTTATTAGCAGTTTGTTGTTTCAATCTAACACTTATTTGTTACTTCTAGTGATAAGTTCCGGTTTCGTTTGCGCCAGTATGTGATTTATTGTTAGATTGTTTTTGTAGCTAATTAGTTTTAAGTTAGAACTTAGTTAAAGACCTGAGCTCAGGCAGAACTCTGGAATTTGCAGAGTCGCTAACTGTTAGGTTTAGTTTATAATTAGTATTATTGACATTCGTTCTAATCCGAGACTTTGCACAATGAATAGGCCAAAATTGTTTTTAGTGTATTAATATATATTAAACTTATGTTAACCTGTGAATATGCTTTGAATTTTTTGTGATAGGTCAATTTAGTTATGATATTAAATCTTGCAAGGAATATTTTTAGAAATTTTTTTATTTTAAGAGATATTATAAATTGGCCAATATCCAGATGATTGAAGGAAAGGATTCAATTGGTCAATCCATACTCTTCCTGAAAATGTTGTAGATATGAGATCAAAAATTAAATTCATGTTCTCCAAGTAAAAAGTAATTGCATTATCACATGGTCATCTATCAAATTTAACTTATTAACTGTGATATTATGGAAAATTCTTAGAATGAAATGTATATTCTCACATATTCTTTTTTGATTCACATTTGCATATATGAATGTCTTCAGTTCTTTGAAAAGCTGATTTTCAGTCATTGCATTTTATTTTGCACTACAATTAATATTGCATTCATAATTGCTATCACGATGACTTCTTAGCATAAATTAAATTAATATTCTAGTATTTGAAAATAACAGCACTAAACAGCAGTTGAAAAATAATAACTAAAAATTTTAATGAAATGTTTTTCGTTTCTTTATAACCATCTTCAGCATTAAGAATAGAATACTGTTCTTAATGCTGAAGATGGTTGTATAGCAATTAAAAACATTTCATTAAAATTTTTAGTTATTATTTTTCAACTGCTGTTTAGTGCTGTTATTTTCAAATATTATTCATAGTAGCAGGGATTTATTAATAGTATGGGATTTTATAATTTATTGAAAAAATCGAATTGCTAGATAAATTAATATCCATAATGAAATACTCATTCAGCACTTACAGCAGGATAAATGAGTTTATTTCTTATTAAAATAATACATTATAATAACTTAGAAACCTACTTAATAATAAAAATATCTTCTAAGAAACTGCTTCAACTCTTATTACTAGTTATCTAATTACTAAACTAAATTGAAAAAGCACATTAAGCAGTTGAGAATAACTTTAGAATCTTTAATAATAATACAAACGTTTTCGGCTTATTACAGCCATCATCAGGTAACTTTTACAAATAAAATGTTCTAGAACGATCATTCGTTCAAAAAACGTTTTCTTTTCTAACAGAGTTTTTAAATTTGAACAAATTACAAGCAACATCGTAACATATTACGTCATTACGGGAGGCTTAAAAACGTACTGTGTGCTGGTTACAAAATGGTACCATTCAACTTGCTTGCATCAGCTTTTAAGACAATTTTTGGTGGTGATGCACGCATCAGTATATTGCCATCAAGAATCACCTTTAGTATGATGCAAGTATTGAAAATAATAAACATGAATATAACTGAAAGGCACCATATTAGTGAAGTACTTTAAAGTGAAATATGTTGTATATTCTATAATAAATATTAATAATAACATAATGTTGGAAATAATCATTTAATTCAAAAAGACAAGTGTAAACCTTGGTATACAGAACCAAATCTTATTTTCTTCAGAATTGTTTTCAATTCTGTACAGATATTTCTCAAATTATGAATAATTGTATTTACAAATATGAAATTTAAAATTTCATAAAATCATATAATCTTCAAGAATTTTAAAACATTATGATAGCATAATGCTCTTGCAATCAATATAATGTAAAATTTTACTGTTAATTAGTATAATTTGTCAGTATTTCAAGATATCAAAGATTACACCAAAAAAAAACTCTCTCTTTAAATTGGAACTTTTTATTCAAATCTGTGAAATAAGAAACTTCTATCCAATTGAGAAATATATTACAAAATACGGTGTGTCTGCGTGTGTGCATGTATATTGTGTTATTTCAGCCAAATAACAATAGTATCCAAATTATGAACAAAATTTATGTATAAATTGAATTCATAATTCAAGGAGTGCCTGTATTTATAAATTCAGTTTTCACAATATTTTCTAAGAATATAACCCTAGCATATACTGATTTATTTATTATATACATTCATTATTATATGAATATATAACTCCTCTGGATGGGAGTAGAATTCATCTACCATTTTAATCATGTGTCATTTGACACATGATTAAAATGGTAGATGAAGAGGTGATTAAAAATCTTCCCCTCTTTTCCATTAATGACTGCCACACTTCTGGCAGGATTCTTTTCCCTATCAGAATTATAGCAAGTCATGTTCAGGCATTTCACCTCATGCTTTTCTATATTCTTTTCATTTCTTCCTTCATAAAGTTCAAAGTATTTCTTCCTTCATTCTTCTAAGAGCGAAATCTCTAAATATGCCCACTATCTCTAAATAAAAAGGATTAAAATATGAATATATAAACTGAAATATGAAATAGAAAAAATAAAAGTAAAAAGTTAACAATTGTAAATTATTACATAATTAATAAGAAAAAAAAAACATGAATAGAAAATTATATAAATTAAAATAGTAAAAAAGTTGAAATATAAATGTAAATCACTATACGGTGGGTGATTGGTTAACGAACATAATCCGTTCAAAGACAATGTTCATAATCCGAATTGTTCGTTAACCGATCATCAATTTACCATAGGTTTTTATGAGAATTTGATTAATTCGTTCTGGAGATTCAATAAAAAAATAAAAAATTATATAATTTCTTATTATGTTTACACAGTATATAATAACCATAATATATACATACATAATCTTACATTTTAATCTATTATGTTATTTTCCGTTAAAGAATCTATCCAATATCGATTGCTTTTCTCTCTTCAGGATTTTTCGGAAGTGATTAATATCATTGTCATTATACAGATCCCAAGCCTATTGATCTCATCTTGGTATGGATGCATTCTAAGACTAAAATGTTGTAAAATCTCTCTCTTACCTTCCTTAATAAATCTTTGATTTGTTTTAAGTTATCTTCGAGTTCATTTTAATCGAGAAAAATTACTATTCTAACATTCTTACCCGTAAGTCCATGAACATGCCAGGCCTAATCCTGTCATTCCATTAGGTTAGTTAAGCCACCATATCCTCCTGAGATATTTTTGTCTGGGGCTACTTATAAAGCTCATCACAGGCTGGCCAATACCTATGATGGGGTCAACCGGATGGTTGAAAGATGAGGTTCAATGGGCCGGGCCCAGTCCCCTCCTGAAAAATTGGAAGAGTGGGACCCGATCCTCCAGGATGGTAAGCCACTGCCCAGTCCCCTCCTGTTGATGCCCAGTCCCCTCCTGAAAAATTGGAAGAGTGGGACCCGATCCTCCAGGATGGTAAGCCACAGCTTTACTAGGCGGCCATCCAACCGACCTGTCATTCCGTCAGTCCGCAGATCCCACAGTTTGTTCTGTGAAGTGTTCATTATTCGAACATAAAAGTCTTTCATGAAAGTGTTCGTTATCCGATTTGTTCATAATCTGAAGTGTTCGTTAACTGATCACCCACTGTAGGTGGTTGCTATAGAGTGCTATATGTATCATCACCAAACATTAGATAGAATGCAGGCGATCTGGTTATTAATCATTTCTGTCTTCTACAGTTTCATTTTCCTCTGGAAAACATAAAATCAGGAAATATCATGTATATATAAAATGCATTTGGCTCACTATATATGCAAAGGTTCTATTCTTCTGAAATTATAGTGACAATAAAATGTGTCTAAATGAGATTAGAAAATCATATAGTTTGAGTTAGAATCTAACTCATAAATTACGTCTTACATTATAAAAAATCATTATAAACCAAATTATTTACTGATATCATTTCCATTTATAGTTATACAGAATTTTTTTACGTGATTTTAAGAGATGATAAAAAATTTTAATGGATCATTTTTTAAAATTAAAAAAAAACTTTAAAATATAGCAAATATTCTAAACTTATATGCTTTTTAATAAGAGAATCATTAAGAATATACATATAATCATTTAATTACATTTGTAAATAATTAATATAAACAATTAATCTAGAACAGTGGTTCTCAACCACTGTGCCACCAAATCTTTGACGGTGTGCCACGAAAAATTAAGAATGAATTGTATGTATGTATCATATATGTTAATAGGTGAAATGTGGTTGGCTGGATATCTCTTTTGCTCCTACTGATTCCTATAAATAGGGTATTGTTAGAAAAATCTAACCCTCAAATTTCTGCAACAGCCAAAATTTTTTGTTGTTATTCATAATTTAAAAATTAAGGAATCAAAATTAAATTTCTCTAAAAAGACAAAATCCGCAAGTAGCGCTATAACTTAATAAGGGTCGCCATTTAATGATCCCATATACGAATATGTCTGTAATCTAAATGTAATAAGAATAAATACAATAATCTGTTAATGAAAATTCGTTTGTTAAATAGCTTCAGTCATCTTATTACACTGCTCTTATTCGGTCAACTATAATGTTTCAGCTTCTTAAGCAGGATAAAAATTAGTTCCAATAACTCGTGTTTATAACAATAGATTTATTGAAAATATAGTACTTTCGGCTCACCTGAACCTTCAGTATTTCAGCTTATTCAACACAAAAATTAATAAGAACAGTCTTATTTATGTATCCGTTATAATCTAGGTTCTAAAGTTCTAGAGTTCTAAAATTTTAAAAGAATTTTTTAAAAAGAATGGTTGGTGGTTTTTTCACTTATTAGATTGCGTAGCTACTAGACATTATGGCACCACAGGCACATTC